>JAGFPH010015079.1:10714-22022 GCA_018207615.1 Philaenus spumarius | reverse complement strand
ATATATATATTATAATCAGCCTAGCGTGATTAGAGTAATGTCGTCCGACTTTATGTCCTCTTTAAAACAAGCCCTGTTTAGAAAGTGGGAAGAAGAGTGGGTAGCAGTACAAGGAAATAAACTTCGCCAAATTAAACATCTACTTTTAGATTGTGAAAAGCTGAAACATGTTCGGAAGAGATTTTGCTACCAAATTGCATTCAGAGGATGCTGGTTGTTAATATGGTGTTAGCATTCCTCCATCGGTTGAATGTAATTGGAAACATTTGAAACATCATACATTTACGTAACTTAAATACCATGTTTAGATTTATTATTTGTTATTTTAACTAGAATTTTATTCGTTGTTATGTAACAGGGCCCTTTACAGTCCTATGACAAGTTGTTATTGTGTAATTATTGTTGTTATCGCTGTTATTTTATCGTGTAGTGTCTGTGGTGTATGTAAATTAAAAGTTGAATTTGTACCGTGTTAGATCGTATGTATCTAAATTACTTATTAAGTCTATGAGCATTATGCGAATGCTCTTCGTTTTCTAGGCGATGATAACCACCCAGGTTTTTCGCCGATAAAAAAAAGGAAAAAAAGTTAAATATTTTGATATAATTTATCCGTGGCTTTAGTTATTGTACATTCTAAAGTGTCTCACTAAACCCGATTGGTTCTGGTACTAGAACTGAAACTGATACTAATAATGATCCTGTAGCTGTTTTGTACTGAAGTATTTTTTTAGTAGTTTTAAGGAGAACGGAACCGAGGATTCATCATCGACAGTAAATCACTTGTCAACTACACAAAATCCTAGCGGTCTTCACCCGGTTTTGAAACAGGGTTCTTAAGTTTTATAGACTAGTACGCTAATCCATATTAGCTACGAAGCCGAATTTGCTGATAGTTCTACTAATTCTGTTCATATGTTTGGTACTAATATTATAATATTGTAGAGTAATGTAAACATCCTGGTGTATGCTAATGGAAGACTTTAAAGAGTGGGAAAATAAAATTAATAATACAGATGTTGTTTTTATTAGTGTAAAATTTAATATTCCTTTTCTTCTCTAGCTTTTAAATTTCAACTGAATTTCAAATAAATTCGCCAAATAAGTTTGTAAACACAAAATGTATACACTTGATACAAGTAAACTTTCCAGACTAGCTTTTCATTTTAATGTAATTATTTAGAAGTCAGACATGAGTATATGTTTTCCTGGTATTTTATTGTTTATACATCAAGCGAGTGTTAAAATGAATAATATAATAGTTCATATAATTATATCATATTGGTTTAACTTTTATAATGTGGTATGAAATAGTGAATAAAAAGTTAATAAATATTTTATTAGAATCCTAAAAGTGCTAAATGATTGAAATAATGTAACGAAGCGCATATTTTTTGGTAATTGCCAATGTTTAGACAAGTTGAAAGTACAACATGTTATACAATATAATGCAGTTTTAAATCGTCAATACTTCTAGAAGCACGATATAAATATTCACACAAAAATACGGTGGAAAATAGTCAACATAAAATTATTGTAAATGTATTTCGTTAAAACGCAAATACATAATTACTGTTACAAATTGATGCATATATGCTATTTGCATTCTCCCTTTAATGTAATCTGGGATTATGTAATTCAATTATTATATTGTGCTATTTAGATATTCTAGAGTTCAGTCAATAATAGTAATTGGTGCTAATTTTGCATTCAATGAACTTAAAAATGTACTAGAAGAAATCTTTGAGTGCTTCACTCCTGTACCTCCTAGCCTACATACACAAATTTTATAATTTAATTCGAATAAAGAATAAAGTAGGAACAATCATAACTTAAGGTTTTTATATTATGATATATCAGCAGTTATATAAAGCTTTAAACATTACTCACACCTGTTCCTGTACAAAACGTACCTACGATTAATAAAGATACAAATAATTGTCAATTTCATTGTGTTTGTATCCAAGTCACTGATGATTAAAAAGATAAAGTTATGTCCGTCTGTGTGACTTTTTGTAATTTAAGTAGTTTACTTACGTTACATAGATTGTTGGTTCACGCGTTTCGGAAGTCATTCCATCTTCAGATTATCGTTCAGTTGAGGTCGTTAAAAGATTAAAATAAATTACGGTACAACATAACATAATTACATAAACGCGCACAATATCACAAATAATACCACCGCGTGTGCACATCATCGTATACTTTTAACTACTGAGGACTCGCGGATCTGTGACTTGCAGTATCGCTTAATGTTTGCATTTCATATCTATCTTCTTAGCAAAGCCAACAACAAATTGGATTTAATGTTGATTTAAATTGATCATTCAACATATTCAACAATCAGTCCTATATGCAGATGATACAACGTTGATTACAGCCAGTAGAAATTTAGAAGATTTTAAAGCAATGACCAACACTATGTTGGAAAGATCTGTACTCTGGTTTACAAAAAAATCACTTAAGCTCAATGTTAATAAAACAGAGCAACTACTCTTCTCTGTGAGCAATTTACAGAAAAATCTGGACAATGAACCAGTTCAATTGCTAGGTATACTTCTGGATAGTAGGTTGAATTGGGATCATCACACAAATTATTTGTGTTAGAAACTATCTAGAGTAATATTTTTACTGCAAAAACTCAAAACTTGTTTGGGTAAGAAAATTTTGTTGGTGGGATATTATGCATTTTTTTATTATTATTTAAATTACGGTTTAATATTGTGGGGAAATTCTTGCAACGCAAAAATAGTCTTTCTCTGGCAAAAGAGAGCTTTGTGCACAATGTTTGGACTTGGTAAATTTACTTTTTGTAGAAAACATTTCATTGAGTTAAAAATATTGACCTTGCCTAGTATGTTTATTTTGCAATGTCTGTTGCATGTCAGGGATAATTTAAGTAGTCTTAACCCTCGTAGCGAAGTCCATTCTTAAGACACAAGGAATCGAAATAAGATAAATGTTCCACAAGTCAGACTCACAAAATCTCAAGCCCAATTTGGTCTGATTGGAGTAAGGTTATTAAATATGATGCCAGATGATGTTAAGCATCTGCCCAGGGAAAAATTCAAAAATGATTTACAGACCTGGCTCAAGGCAAAAGCCTTGTACAGTATAACAGAATTTGACGATTCTATAAAATCCTGGCACGGAGTCTGTTGAAATTATGGCAAATTAGTTATTGGTCTGTTGGTCTAGTGGTGGTTATTGTAATACTATGTGTAAGTTTTCACTGCCGTATGTTGTATATCTATTTATATCTGTGTATGTATATCGTTTTAAGTTTTTAAAATATAATTTTTATAGTTTTTAAGACAATGTCTATTGCAGTTTTATGAATGTTCAATGGCAGTAAAAATAATTATCAAAATGTTTATGCTCTGGACTATTTAAATGCGCTTTATATATTCCTCAAGCACGTCCATTTGTTTGATATTCCTGCAAATATGTAAATTATTATAAATAATTAATCAGAAACTGTACTAATCCATTCAAAATATAAAAGTAAACTGTTTTAAATAGTCTTTTGAAAATCGGATTTTAGAGCAGAAGTTAGAAGAGGATAGTAGCCTATGGTTACACCACTTTGGCATTTAATAGGTTAAACAATAAAAACAATTATTAGAAGTCAATATTATTTATGACACTCTAGAATGTAGATATTCGTAAAGTAAACTTAGGAGTACTTTCACCTTCAGCTGTTTAAAGTCAATACTAGTAGATACACTACCAATCTGATCAAACATTGGAAGTATACTTGAAGATAAGGTAGCCGAAACCCACCTTTGTTATCCCCTAGCAAATATTTCTTAAGCAATTTTGCATGTGACTAGCAAACAGAATATAGTTATTCTGTTTTCATGATACAACTAAACTTCGCCCTCCTCCAAATTTCCAAACTAAAATACAAGCATATAAAATGTAACGGGAAATGTATTATTGCTTTTAGCTACAAAATATACTTTTTAGAAATATTATGCCTTAATATAATAATTCTAGTAGGGAATACGGTTTGAGCCTTGTTTGTCAAGGACTCAGTTAATTAATAAATAAGTTCGTTTAAAAGACGTGTATTAAAAATTGAAGCATAAAACTCTTTATTGTTGTGAAATTTTAAGCCCTTATATAACATGATTATGTTTAAGCCCTTATGAAACGTTCCTAAGTTAATAGCTTTTTGTTTGAAAAGAATACATTTTTAATGAAATAATCACTCTACGCAGATGATTCAGTTTTATTATATTCGTACACACAGACTAAACCTAAGGCTACTTTATTTATAATTTAATTCCCTCTAAACAAGTTAGTTTTTATTTATTTCAAATTAAAGTTTGTTCGAAAAAGAATATGCTTAGCCTATTTTCCAGCCGAAACCAAATAATCAATTTTGTTTTAATAGATAAAGATATGATAGTATTTATTTTGATTTTATGTATACCAGTTATTTACAACTTAAATGTATTATTTTATTTTTAATAAATCAATTGATTTTGTAAGCACTAAATTTAATTGTTGTTCAAATACAATTGTAAGCTTAAGGGGATTCCCTACTGAAAAATTACCACTTTCCTAAAAAAAACCAAAATATTTTTTTCTTTTTTTCCTGGTTCTATAGTTTATAAGGTTTAAGAAAAACATAATATATGCCACAAAAGTTCTTTATATCAGTGTGAAAAATTTATTCAAAGCAAGCGCGCACCTACTTTTGGTCGAGTTGAACTTCTTTATGTTTGCTATTTGGACTAAAAAGATTTTTTATTTTTTTTTTAAATAATTGCAAAGAAGGACAACAATGTTTATTATTAGGCTTTGAATGCCTCCAATATGTAAGTAAAACATATCTTGACTTCAAATATTGTTTGTTCAAGTTATTCCCCTCTAAGGCTGCTAAAATAACTAATGGAATCTTTAAACGCGATTTCCCGCAACTTTTCAATATTGATATTTTTTACACAAAAGTTCTTATAACTTTTTAACTACTAAAGCTACAGTGATGAAATTTTTACCACATCTTTAGTAGCTTATAATGCAACTTTTTGGGTATTTTTATTCCTCTAGGACAAATACAAGAGTATTTTCTTTTTAAATGTATAATCACAAATTTGTTTTTTATATATATATTTTTTTGTAAGGTCGTAACTACTAAACTTTTAGTGGTAAGAATATGACTATACCCAAAAATTTAGTGCTTTTTACATACTTTAAAACATGGTATCAAACATCCAAATTGGTTCAATAGTAAAAAAGTTATAAGAGATTTAAAAAAACTTATTTTTTGTCTAAAAAAAAACGAAAAACTCAAAAAGGTGTGTAAAATATATTTGTTTGCCAATTCATATAAGTGTAAACAACTTTTTAGGTTCTAATGAATGTAAAAAAAAATAGTTCATAATTAAAAAAGGCCTATTATAGAAAACCCCTATTTTCAGTAGGGAATCCCCTTAACAATCAATCAGAATATAAAACGGGTTTCAAGTAAGATAATATTATTATTTTTGTTTAAACTTTAGCTTCAATTTCCAATATTTAGTAATCTGTTGCCTGGTTACAAAGATGGCCAAAGTCCATGCAATAAACTGTTTAAACTACTTCCACATACGGTTAATAATTTTCCGATTGATTCCAGTATACCAATAGTATATTATAAAGTGCTATTATCTGCGTTTTTCTATGATTTAAGAGATATTAACAGTTGAAATATTTATTTAGATGGCAGTGTTTGTAACCAACATTTGGATATGGCCGGCTTTGTCATCAAGCTGATGTTTGTCTATGGACGAGTGCCCAGTCAGTAATAATAACTATTTTCCTATACCTATATACAAATTGTACAGGTTACATACCGGTATCTAAACAAAACTAAATGTACGGATATGTATTTTTAATATTCACAAAAACTGGTCAGTAATTGTAAAATATTCAAACCAAAGTATTAAAATACGTTTTATCAAACAACTCACATTTATGCTGGGGATTGTCAGGCATGAAATCATTGTTGTTTATTACTTGTCTTCTCTATACCACTTAATATCACCGTAGTGTTTTTCTATTAATGATCGCAACTGTTGAATCTTTGATGGATTTACTTTTAATTCCAAACTTAATTTCGTTAAGTAAGACATTACTGTTGGTTCATTTTCTGGCTTCATGAGGAGCAAAGTTTGGTTGATTTCAAAGCTATATTTTTTTCCACCACTGACAACTATTGACTTTGGGTTTTTGATCAAAACTAACACTTTGACTTGTGAAATCTTAAAATGGAGCTTAGATATGTCTTTAACACAGGCTTTAGCTTTGGACTTCCAGTCTTTATTTTCCCAATCTTTTCCTAAAAGTTTGACTATGCCATGTTCACAAAATCCTTTGTGGTACTTTTCGAGCTGCACAATCGTATTTTTTTGTTAATATTTATTTCAATTGCACCAAAGACTCTATCACTGGGCATGTACCATGCTATTGTTAGCAAAGTACTATTTTTGTTTTTGCTTGGATCTGCTGTTATAAGTCATACAGTGTCTTTACCTTAGATCTACACTCTTGTTAGTCAAATAGAGTTTACCTCTACTAGAATATTCAGAAACAACTGCTAAATTATAACATTAAAGCTGCTAGAATAGTATGTACTTTGATCTGGAAGCTTTGACAATATTTTTTTGCTTATCACATGACATTACAGATACATTGTGTTCTTTTTTATTCAAAAGATTTTAAAAATCCTATATAAACTATTTTGTCTACAGATAAGTCTGTTTTAAGTTTTTACAAGGCCTCCTCATTTTTTCAATTTAAATTTTTACCGGAAATTACAATTACATATTATGGTGAAACATATATGTTGGTTGACTCTATGGTGAACCTAGTCAAAAACGTGTCAGAAAACGACTCTTTAACTTTTAAGTCATCAGGCTCTGATAATTGATACATATTCCACATTTTATATATAGAAAGGGTGTGTTCAAGATAAATACGGATACTTCTTGCTCTAAAATAGTGTGATTCTGTGCCTTAACTGTTTGGAAAAATCTATGACTGAATAAGTTTTTTTTATAGATGCCTATTTCCTGCTACCACCTCGAGTTTCAACTGGAATTACTGATCCATCTTATTTAAATCGTGTAACACCTTCAAATTTGTGTTTTGTAATGCCCAAAACTCTGATAAATGTCTGCCTACATATTTCTAGTCTGTTTCCAGTCATAGTTTCAATAAAGTATTGGTAACTTACGCTTTTAGTATGTCATGATTCGTCTCCTGATCAGTTTCGTTTTGGTGGTCCTGTTGAACAATACTTAAGACGTACGGCATCTTGGTTGGTTTTAGATTCAACAGAATAAAATGCCCTTTGAAACAGGTTTAGATGTTTCATTCATCTTTAACAAGCTGAAATTTGTCTTCCCTTTGTGACCTCATGAAGGTAGGCCTACTTCCGGTAATCCCTTTGGTCCGTACCTGAAAATAAACAATGCAATTAAAACTAAAATAAAAACTTCCATTTTGTATCAAAGGTTTTAATATCTTAAAAGTCAATTAACGGTATCAATAAAGGAATTACAGATAGGACTACGGTCGGCTCAATTTAAATGAAGAAAAATAAAACAGTAGAAAATACATTGTCTCCATTTTAACTAAACCACCAATGGGGTCTATTAAAGTACAAAATGTACAGCAAACTTTAAAAGGGGGACTTCAAATACTTTTTAGTGCACCATTAAAAGTATAAATTTTAAATTAAAAAAATAAAAAATTCCGCCATTTTTCAATAAGGTGGCCAAGTTTCGAATTTTTAATGGACCACCCTGTATTTTATGATGATTTCTGATTTAAAACGTTTTTTGAAGACTCTTTTGTTTTGGTGTTTTTTTCGTACGATAACAGTTTTAAAGTTAGATGGGTATAAAGTTTTAAAAACGCCATAAGCGTAAGATATTTTGGTATGGAAACGATTTGAACCAATGAAAACGATTTTAACACTAATGAAGCATTTTTAGACAACCAATTAACTCTATAAAATCAACAAATACGATTTTTGTTAAGGTTTTACAACTATAACACAGAAGAATTAGTGAAAAAACTAGAAATGTATCACACATGAAAAATGAAGTTGATAACAGATGTTTAATATCAGCTGATTCACAAGCCAGAATTTTCAGTACAATTCAAAAACATCATAAAACATAGGGTGTTCCATAAAAAATACGAAAGTTGGCCGCCGTTTTAGAATATAAAAACATTAGAAACTGTACTTTAAAATGAGAAAACATAGGGCTTTGTAGTCTATAAAACATAGGGCTATCATTAAACAACAATTTGAACAATGAGAATCAAGAGCTGTTTGATTCAGTTTGTAGACACATGAAAAATAAATGTCAGATTGCATGGAAGAGTATAAGAAGGGAAGTTAGAGGTCCTAATTAAGTGCCGGTGATAGTAAAAGCCAAAATTCATAATCCCACCACACTCCGAAGATCAGATGATACTGTTAGCACAACCTGTTTATACTCGTATATATAAAACAGTTTTTATTTGAAAACAATCATATTTAATAAGATATTTGTAAAGCAAGTATATTTCCTGTATTATGTTTAATATAAAAAGCTTTCTATTTGTTTTTTGTTCAATTTTAACATATAAAGCAGTGACGTTTAATTTAAGGACACAGTACACATTCACAAAAGCCACCTCATTTACAAAACCCACGATACATTTATTAAAAGATTGTAAAGTTATATTATACAAAATTTGTTCAAGCGTTTTTCTTCAACTTTGATGAAATTATAGAAGACAATAATCTGAATGTTTATCTCACCAACAGATCAAAAATAAATAATAAACGTAACTTTACATCTCTCTAATTTACACTTTAAAAATATTCAAACTACTTTTAAACATACATTTGTAAAGTTTTTTTTTTGTATTAAATATTTGGATTTTTATGTAATAATTGTTATTTGAATTTTAAATATGGGCTTTTTAATTTTCCCGAAATTCAACATTTTAAATTTGAAATAAATTGTGGGAAACTGTCAAGGTTGAACGTTGTTTTAAAGGGTCATTTAGTAAAAGGATGAGCTCCATTGCTCTAGTAAATTAAACTACAAAAATCAACATTTTAGATTTAGAGTAAGCGTCTAAAAACGGACGAAGTAAGTAAACATAATTATAAAAATTACTATCACACTCAGCCTAGATTTATATTTGATAAAGTTTGCCTTCTTTGGCTTGGGATATAAACAAAATGTGAGAAGTATTGTGGTTGCATTTGGAATCAAATGTCTGAACTAACTGTGATTGTCTACTACACAGAGAATATTTCAAGTTATTTTCAAAAAGATTGCTTTGACATAATTATATTAATTTAATATTGATTAGAGGCACAATAAATCTGTTAACGCAATGACTGTTTAGTTTTTCCAAAATGCTAGTCGTATTGTTTTATCGGCGATTTTGTAGGATATAAATTATCATTTATAATATGCTAGTTGTATCAGAAGGATGACTACTTTGTCGTCGAAGTGCGTTTCACAAATTAACTAATGTTTTGTGATAAATTGTGTTTGTAAAAAAATCATTTTTTTTAGAAGCTAAGTAGATGTGAATGATGTTCTCAATTGCTTCTCAAACTTAAATCAGTTACATTTAATATCTTGAAGACCATGCAAGAGAGTTTATATCAAAAACGGGAAAATATTTAATAAGTATGACCTAGGAAGAAGCTACTAGTAGCACCACAAATAATTATCGTACAAAATATATGTAGGTAATTACATCACAATAACTTCAGTGTTAGAATAACTGCCAGTTATGCTTATAATATTAGTAGGACGGATAGTACTTACGGAACAAGCTGAATATTGTAATCGTCTACATAGACAGTTACTTAGGTGTGTGGGTATAAATCTCTACTAAATAGAACAAATGTATGGCCTGAACGAATATAGAACGAAACTATTCATTACTGTTTTATTATTAAACTATTTTCGGTTCGTAAATGTTTTCCTTTTAATGGTTATTTTTCCCCAAATAAGAAAATACAAGAAATATCTTGATACAATACTTGCATGAGTAAAAAAAAATCTTAACTAAAAATTGATTGAAAAGTTATCAAAATAACTTTGTAAATAGCATTTGTCTGTGGTGTGTGATTGTCGGAATTTACACCAATTTTCAGCATTCTGACTAAACTCTATTCTGGTATTGGTCACACGTTTAGCTGTTTGACTTGTTTTGAGTTTGACTGTCAAGGCTTGGTGGCGACTTAGCACACGTTTTTCTGTTTTGTCGGTGATTATTAGGCATCGCTTGTATCGCTGTTGCATCCTGGTTCCTAGGATGTTGTTAATGATGCAAGTAGATCCCGTGGAAGGTTAGGGACGTCAATGATTCTCCTTCGTAGATAAGGATGAATCATGTTTTTTGTTGAAATCATGTCATCATGGTTGTTTATGCTTAGCTCAAATATGCTATGAAGGAATTTACAATTACTATGCACTATAAGTCTGTAAAACATAGCTGGGGTTCACCAACTAGTTTTGCAACTTGAAGAAAATACGATATTTTTCACTTCTATTACGTTCATATTTAACTTAATGATGTTATAGAAACATATTTTTTGTTTTTTCTCCTAATTGGTTTCAATTGTGCTGAGCCCTAAAAGAAAGGCATACAGCTTAATTTTTGTGTGTCATACAAAAGAAGTGCTATATCATTTCCAAAACCATAAAGTGCGGATACAACCGGTCAATAATGTTTTGAAATAAACTTATTTGGCAAAGTACGTATGCCCTTTCTTAAGGTTCACACGTAAGATACCTTTCTCTTATTAAGTTCCACTGATGCGAACCAATTATTTGGTAATATTCCTGTACCTACTTCGATAACTGTACATCATCAAATGAGTAACTGTTGGAACACTAAAACCCTTTTATGTTTGAGTCACCCCTACTCCATAAATGACGTTTCTAGTGTTTATGTGTGTGTTACGTAGATACGAGGCTTTGATATTCGTAAAACATACGATGCCATATGTTCTTAGTTTGCTGAGCATGAAGACTTTGAAACTGCAAAGAGTTCGTAGATTGTCACAGAAGAATATATTTTAATCATTAAAATTTCTAGAATTTCTTCGATGGAATGCAGCACAATGATATAGTCAGTATACTTAAATAATCTTTCGTACTGATAATGACCAAACAAATTTAGAGTCGGTAATATATTAATATTACATATATTATACAATTAATATTATATATATGTATTATTAATTAAGTTAGGAAATGCTAAAATGGCTCAACTTTTTACAACGACTCTT
>JAGFPH010015079.1:0-10614 GCA_018207615.1 Philaenus spumarius | reverse complement strand
TTAAGTTAGGAAATGCTAAAATGGCTCAACTTTTTACAACGACTCTTACAAAATTTGTTCAATAACGTTGTTTAAATATCTCAGATTCAGTGATATGAAATAAGAAAAAGTCTTACCTATCAAGGTTATACTGTTAATAAATCATAAAAGTGTCAAACTTCAAGTTATGGAGATATATTGGATGCAACAAACAGTTGCTAATCTTTGACTGCAGCTAGGGTTTTTACCAACTTTGTTTGAACTACAAACTGATATAGGAAACCTTTCAAGGTGTCTAAAGTGGATAAAAAGTGACTTTTAGTTTTATATAACTCAAACTAATATTCAAATCGTTTTTATTTTTTAATTTTAAAACTAAAATTTTCGTTTTATACATTATTTAATACTTTCATTATCAGTTATCGTTTGTGTAGAACTCGATCTTAAAAACATTGTGTGTAGAAATTTAATTTAAAGCACAATAACTTACCACAGTATGTTGTTATTGTTTCAAATCTAATAAGCATGTATTTTTCTAATATGATAGCAGCATGTTTTGAAATAGGGGTACTTATATACTATTTGTTACAAAGTAGTAAATATTTAAAATAATTCTATAAAATATTATACCAAAATCAAATTTAATTTTAATTTCATTCACATAATATGTTGAGGGTTTCTAAGTTACAATGTTCATGTAGAAAATAGTAATGATCATCGTAAAGAATAAAACGCTGTTTCACTTTGTTGAGATATGCTTGATTCCGTCTGTCTGTCCGTATGTTCTACACGTGCAGGTCAGCTCAGATCCGTTCCGCCTGAAAATTACGGATAATTGCACCACATGATTTTAAATAAATCTATGTCTATCATGTTTACATAGAATTACAAATATATACTAAAAATAATTTTGTGTGTATATAATATATTCTGACATTATATTTAATTACTTATTTAGAATATTTGACAAATATCACATTGCATATATTAATTTAGTGAGCAAAATGCTATACCCTGAAGTTAGTTGTTGTTTAACTAATTAATTACTTTTTTTGTTAGTTATAAATACAAATAGGTTATGAGAATAGTAATTACCTGTCACTTAAAATGTTTAATTACTTATTTCTTTACTGCAATACTCTACTTTCCTTTAGCTTGGTGAGCTTTGGCCTCACTTACAACTGCCTTTCCATTCCTGCATAGACTTGACTTTCTCCCACCATCTCTACCAATGCATGCAACCCGCTTGTCCTTCTCCACATCCTGCATTTATCTCTTCCTCATCCTTTCGTGTCATTTTTTTCTTTCCATACTGCCTTGTAAAATTTCTTTGCTATACTGTTCTAAAAATGCCAGATGCCAGGTCTAGTCAATCTCATATCATATGAACCATATACCTTTCTAACAGTTTTCTTTTAAAATATACGTCAATTATTTTCATCAGTCACTGATGTAGTCCACGTTGCTGGTCCATAAGTCACAAATATCCTAATCATGGTTTTTGATCTTCAACTTTTAAAAAATTAAAGTTATGATTAAAGTAGCTTTACGAAATAGCTGTTCGCAGCCATAATCTTTTTATTGATCTATACTGTAACCTTTTTTACGCTGTTCAGAAGAATATCCAGTAACGAAAGTACTTCACGTTCTCAAAGGTTTGTCGCTCAGTTCTTAAAACCTTCCTCATAACACTCCATCGTATACATGTTCATTTCTTAGTTTCATCAATATTTATTCTAAATTGCAACGTTTCGCTTTCATCTTTCAAGGTTTTATACATCTATTTTTGTAAATCCAAATATCTTACCAGTAACGCAATGTAATGCAAAGCTTAGGCACAGGTGGGCTTAGATTTGTGCAATATTTTCAATCCTAAGTTCAGTACTTTATTTATTTTATTATATATTATGATCATATGCATTATTTGACTTAGGAATTTTGTAAGGTTATCAACTTTGTACGTTTACTATTCCCAATACTTTGACTGCTTCCCTCTTCGAAGCACGTGGTATAAGCTACCATTTACTTGTCATAATGTGTCCATCAACATAATGTGTCTTCCTACTACGTATCATATTAAGAAGTTCCCTAGATGATCATAAATGCATGATTAGAAAGCGTTTTAACACAAATATGAAACTATTGCTTTCATAAGTTTAATATCACCAAAACTTAACTGAATTAAATAATTCACATAAACATCAGCTGTTTGGAAAATATTCACATAGTGAGTTAAAGATAAAGATTTCTAGTTAGGCACTACAGTTAGGGTAAGTTAAGTAAGGCAGACAAAGGCATTATGTTTAGTAATTCTTTATATTCTGATTAAATTTTAACGGAATGTTTGATGGCATAGAACTTCATATATTTATGTAATCCACCGTTTATGTTATCAGTAAATGTTTTGTAAATATCTTAGTGTATGTGTTAGTTTAGAAAACAATTACACCTTAGTATACTAGTGGACGCAATGCATCGCTATTGCGTGGTTAAATTTTAAGGGTGGTTATACCACTTCATACCTTTGACTTAAGTAATCGAAATTCAAATGTGGTTTTATTTTTGACAATTAAGAATAATATTAAATAACTTTAGATTTATAATTTGTAGGCTTTAGTGCAATTTATTTTTATTTTATTTGGGTATATACCCCATTTAAAACTTTTTTTGTAGTGACCATACTCTCTAGAAAATCCTGTTATTAATATGTGTAAATTGTGAAATTTTATTAAAATTAGTTGAGTAGTTTTTGAGAATATAGAAAAAGTAATTGGGTCATTATTTAATTTTAAGTTTAGTTATTCAATTTCACCCCTTTGACCTAAGTATTGTAAATAGTGTTCTATATCCCTTAAAAATAATATTGCATATTGCATAATTTTAGCTTTATTGCTTGTAGGAAGTTAGTTTTATTTATATTTATTGTATAGGGGTAACAACCCCATTTCAACCCCTTCCAATCGTGAAACTAAACCATCCACCTACCTGCACAAAAATTTCATCTAAATTGTTGCAGCCGTTTGGGAGAAGTACAGAAGAATTATATATGGATGTGTCTGAGTGTCAATGGTAATCCCGTAGGTTTCGTGACAGGCCTTTTATAGTCTGATAACGTCACCTTGCTCTATTGTTTAACACTACTAAACATAGATATGTTGATCTCACACTTCAGCTTCTATTTGAGATACTAATCCTTTGGAAAACTTGCAGCGTGGAGATTCTACTACATTTGGAAATACCTTAAAACATAACCAAATTACATTTTATTTGGCAACGTAAATTAAATGGAAACAGTGACATAAATTTTTGCAGTCATGTAATAAAAGAGCACAATATAATATGCAGGTTGTCACAAAAAACCTTATCTATACACTATCGAAATGTATACATTAAAATAAACGAATCATGTTAAATAACTTTTTTCGCATTTGGCTTAGTTTAGTCGCAATCCGCCATTTAGTTTTTTTTACAAAAACTCACTGTAACTCCAGTCTGTAGACATAGATAAGATATTGAGTTCAAATTTGGTGTACGCGTTTTGTAAGTTTTTGATTTATTTTGATGTATACAGTAGTATCCTGTGTGTAAAATTCTACTGGATTCATAGGGGATAATGTATGAAATAAGTTTATTTTGTATACAGATATCTAAGTTTGTTATTATATCCTGCAAATAGAATGCAGTTAAATTAAATATACTAGAAAACTGTTTGCGGCAGATTCATAACAAATTAAATACTAATCAAGTTGCAGATATTAGATTACAAGCCGTTTGGCTTGAATTAATTTGCGGCATACTTGAGGCATATTTATTTCCATCTTTATTTTTCAAGTAACTACTCAGTTATTTTTTTACAACAAATTTTTTTCAACGGAAATTTGTTCATACAAGGTAAAACGTTTAGTTAAATTTGCAACTTTGTTAATTTAGTGTTTTTAAACTGACTGACTGTTGACTCTTATTTGTAGTTGGGCTTTTACTTTGAACCGAGGTATCGTTGATAACTTCACCAGTTCATTAAATTTTCATATAAAATACATTTTAAACAAACGACCACAAAAAATGTCCGGCAAAACATTGTACAATACGTTGAATAAAAATCTAAGGAATACTTTAATCGCATTGATCAAATAACATTTATTTTAAGATTGTACTAAGATGTAGTAGGATTATAATAGTTGTATTAAAATTAAGTGCAAAGAAAACACTGTTTCCTGAGGAATTGTTTATCAAACTACGATCGGCTAAGTATAGATTAACCTAGTTTATAGTTTATCATAGCAAGATTTTAAGTGCTTGATTAAATATTTCTGAAACATTGTACCTTACAAACAATATTTATGGTAATATTTACAGATATTTAATATTTTTTCCATTAAGACTCAATACATACAACTTTGAAGGGTTTACTAAATACTGTGTTTTTTTTAAATTTGTTTATTATATTCATTCATATATTATGTTTACTGTTATGGCCTGTCGTTATTGCATAACATTATAAAATGTATCCTAGTATGAATTGTGAAAGCAAATAATATACAGTATTTTATTATTATATTTGTTAAGTTTTTATGTATTTTAATATATTACATATTTATTGTAAAATATTTGTAATGTTGCAATATAAATATATACATACCTAAATAAATTTATACCTATTTTTAGTAAGTACAAATTGTAATTACTGTCTCATAATTTATTTCAAGTATATTACGATTTGTAAACTGTAAAGTCCTATTGTATATTTTCTTGAGTTTTTTTCTATGAATGTCTCACTTTAACGGAATACTATCTATTTAAAAAATCACTAACTAAGTGTTATGATTTAAAACATGTTGATTTTGTGGAGAGATATTTGTTTTATGAATGTCACCAGATTGACATAGAAGATGAAGACGTGTTTTTAGTTTCGACATAACAATATAATTTTTTAAACTATTCTCAGGTTTTATAGAAATAAATCATTTAGAATTTAAATAACTGGTTTGAAATTATTTAATGTTCTTAACATACACTCCAAACGATGCAGAATTAAGAGAAGCTATTACCTTTATATTTATCTTATTGCAAAATTTTTTCGTATATTTTAACACTTATGAAAAATTCTGATTTAAGAATTTCCAGGATTTTCATCCGCATTAAATTTTTTCGAAGCTCTAGATCGACAAATATTTAATAAAATACGCTTTTTACAAACGTGAAGAAAAATACCACATTTTCTTTGAACAATAATCTTTTTTAATAGTTTATTTTGCTTGTATACATGACTGCTATGGAGTCCCTTTTATATTTTTAAACCAAACAATACCCATTTAATTTATCAAATAGTTAACATTTTAGTTAAAACTTTTCAATATAATGTATTAATAATGTTAAGAAATTTTATTTTCCTCTGACAGTTAAATGGCAATTGTATATAATTTAACATTCGAATTATGGTCGCAGGACTATTTTAAACTAATTAATTTTGTAAAACAAAGCAAAATAAATTATCTAACAAAATAATTAAATGAAACCACAAAACAAACTAGCCCATTCGTAAATACTAGCAATTGACAGGTTGCGTTATCTCTCGTTTGCCTCTAATGTTCGATTTATCAAAACGGAAATAATTCGTAATTAGTTTATATCTTAATTTAGCAAAATTAAATGTTATGTAATTGTCTATGGGTGTCAACCAATTTTAGACAAATAGAAACGATTTTTTTCTTATCAAACTTAGATTATGTTTGTGTTATTTTGAATTTAACATATAATATTACCTAAATTGACTACTTCTAGGTAAAATAAACAAAGGACTATACAAATTTAGAACTGACATAACACATACTGGCTGAACCTAGATGAATGATCTTTAATGAGGAAAAGGAATTTAAAATATTTTTATAAAATTTAAAATATTACTACAGTAATAGTTTTAAAAATCGTTCAGCTGTTATTAGAAATGCATCGCCAGCAATATTTTTTCAGATTAGATATAATATAGTTTCTTATATACATTTATAGTAGTTAAAAAATACATAAGTATCATTATTTGAATATATATTTTATTAAATTCTTGATCTACCTAACTAGAGTAGAATAGAAAAAGTGTGCTATTTTAACTAGTAACCAAAAGTAAATTTTACGAAACTTTCTAATAATTATTGAAAATAAGATACATGTAGTACTAAAAACGATACTAATTTTGGTTGGTTCACTGGGTTGGAAAACTTTATTATTAAAAGAAATCTACTAGCAATTCAGCATATATATTTCCACCCCTTTATACTTACATATACATAATTTAGAGTCAGTTGAGTTAGTCAAAATGATTAAAATACAAAAGTAACAAATTTAATTACACATTTAACCTAATGACGAAAGATACACTTATTCACAGTTTTACATTTCTTCAAATAAATCAAGGGATGATGTAATATGTCTTATTTACATTAAAAAATCACTCAACTAAATTTATTTATCAATAATTGTAGTCTGAATTTCTTAGCAATCTTAATAAATTTAGGTTCTACCGATCTCTCCCATTTGAATAAAGTAAAAATTCCTCCTGATTTAAATCACGTTTAAAAAACAAATTTATTTTTATTTACTAACAACGAACAATAAAATTTTAATTCTCCTTTTACTTGCATACAAAGAACGAAAGTATTTTGTCTTAAAGCCACGGTTTCAAATTTAAAGTAACAAGTTCTTCCTTTGCTTGATGATCCAACTTGTTTGAATACCGAACTTATAAGATAGAAAGTTGTTGATGATATGTAGCATTTCTCTCCCTTTATTTAAACATTCTCCCCCCCCCCCCCCCCAAACATTTTGACCGCATCCTCAACAAATCCATATCCACATCACTCCCTTGTTTATGTTTAAGCCATTTACATTCTTGACACCAGTAAAGCGTCGTTTTTATTATTTTTTTGCTAATATGTTTTACAGTCTATAAGTTGATAACGACAAAACTCTTAAAATAAAAATTACATGTATTTTGAATATAAACTAATGGAACTTTTCAAGCCTTGTTTAAAAAACAAAACATAAATTGAAGTGTTATTGGGAAAATAAATATTTTTAAACAAATAACCTAAGTAACCCTTAAAAGCTTTAATTTTATTGTTGCTCCATAATTGTAACCTAAACTAGCTCTTACGACTATCCACTAATTTTACGTTTGCAAGTGAACAGAAAATACTTTTTAATCAACAATAAATTGTATTGAGAAACATTAACAAGTTGTTATAAATAACATAAATTAATTACAACAATAAACTTTCTACAAAATATAATTACAATAACTCAGAAATATTATTAAATGCTTAAATGTGTTTTATCTCCATTACTTTGACTTAACATATAATTAATAAAAATATTGACTGTAATATAAATAACAATTTTATGCATATTGGGTTCAAGGTTTGTTAAAATTTTCATTTATTTAGAAGTTATATTTATGAACAGTCAAATTTTCTTTCTCCATCTCTCAAAGTAGATTAATTAAAATTGTTTGCTTAAATTTTACTCTTTGAAATAACGTTTTTACCAAATAAGAAACACAAAAAACGCGTTTGTATTATACGAATCAAAATTAGTGAAAAGGAAAGTAGTAGCTTTGTCAATTCTTTCAATTTAATGTGTGGTTTTATTTACTAACTTTCGTATTTAACACCAGAAAGTTATCGACAGAAAATGTTTTTATTAAAAGACAGTTGACAGAAAAGTGAATATATTTAGGTATAAGTTATTGAAGAAAGTTATGTTTAAATAATCAATAAATTTGCTTTTAAATCTTAGTATCAAACGACAGTTAGCTGATCAATTATGTATTTTAATTAGGTCATTCTGCTTTTTTATTTTATGCGATCAATACAATTTTATACATGACATTTTTATAGACCAAGTACATTATCACAAGAACACATTAGAACCTTCAACACAAATCGCTCAGGTTTGATCTTGTTCCTGGAAATCCTAACATGCACAACTTAAAGATGTCATTCAATCAATTAGTTTATATCAATTGTCAAGTAAAAACATATATTTAAACGACTAATTATATAATATGCATTTAAATAGACACAATTAGTTGGGTATGATAATATGTTAGCAAGCAACTATATTAACACTTTAAACAAGTTAAATACCCTTCAAGATAACCTCAAACCATCAAGCCGTTTGACCATCAACTCCAAATAATTGGCAGTATGTGTTATCTCTTGATATTCTGCAATACTTGATTTACTGAAGCGGAAATGAATCTAACTATCGAAATTAGTTTATCGCCATTTAGTGGCTGTGTAATGCCATGTCAACTGTGGATTAGGGTTGAAATACATACAGGCTGGCTGAAAACCAACCTATAACATTCTAAATAAATGTTAAGATCGATAAATGAAGCTTTCAGACAGTTGTTAAATTAATGTATGTTGGATAGCTAAATACAGGTAACCGGTTTACGTTTAGCAGGTGTTTGCCATAGTAATATTTAGTTCAATATTCTTTTTACATTGATTGTGTTTAATTTTTTTTTATTTGTTGCCAGTTAGTCTATTGAAGACGAAGGAACAGCCTAGTGCTCCATAGGCCAGTAACTAGACCACGCTGCTTCACCCAGTTACTTATAATTGTTGTATATAAAATATCTTTGATATATTATCCATTTATAGCAAAATAAAGGCTAACAAAGAATTCCATTAACCAATGTTTAGTCACTGTTTCGATTTTATCAAATAGATTTACTAAAGAAAACTAAATTTAATTGATTATGTCGAACGAAGAATAGAATTTACTATATATTAATTTGTTTGTTCACGAGACCACATTTCAGACAAGATATTATATTAATTTACAGTCCATCACAACAGTTAATTTTGTACTACTTTTCTTTTCTCCAAATATTATTGTGTATATAAAACCTAAAAAAATATTCTCCTACCCATAGGAAGCAGGTGTATCCGGATCTTGATAAAAAAAAACTTTATTTTAACAAGCATCCGTATTTGCATTGTATACTCAACGTGATTTGTTTTGTTTTTGCCTTACTGGACTGCATTTATTTACATAAATACCTTAATTCTTTGTACTGATCGCAGTCCTATTCTGACCACTCTTACATTAACACAAACACACGTAATGGGGCCGATGTAGTTTTCAGACACATTGAACCAATGCAAATCCTTTTTTAATTTTTATAAACGGTTTTGAAAATGCCTGAAAAAATAGGCGAAACGTACGTTACCGAATAAAGACTGATCACAATAAGACTGCGAGCAGTACAAGGAATTAAGGTATTTATGTATACTCAACTGTTTAACGTCAGTCTATATTCTGGAATTTTAAGACTGGTATACAATAACATTAGTTTTTAAAGGATACACTAGTTCAAATGTAGCTATTTCATGGTAATTTCAAAGTTTAGATCAGAAAACAAACAATTATTAATGTAAACAAATAATTACTTTAAATATCTAATATGTGTTTGCTAAACTTTGTATTTTCGTATTTAAACATTGTAATAAAAGCACATCTCAAGTTATAAGCATAACTAGTAAGTCATAGTAGTACAGATGTACAAAGAATACAATAAAAAATTTAAAACACTAGACATTGAAAAGGTCCATGCTTTAATTTCTGGTTTGAAGGAAATCTGTGAAATATAAATAGCAAAGTTTCACGGAAAAATACTCTACTTTACAAGGCTCTTACGGTGTTTTAAATGTTATTTTGCATGTTGGTACAAAAGTTATTTTCATATTCTAACTGCATGAACTGTATCTGTTTACAATACAGGTAAGACAAATAAAGATTCACAAGATCACCAAAACATTTTCAATATCAAACCTTTCATTGGTGACACTTTCAATACCTTCCTCTTCAATATTTACTCCTGACTCTTGCTTATGGTGCTTTTAGTTCAACTTTTCTGGTGAGCAGTAAGCTACACAAACTAATTTTCTAATTGTGTTAGCTATTTTATTAAAAGACTAGATGGCCCGATCCGGCTTTTTACGGATAGACAAATCAAAGTTAAATGTATATCAATAAATATATTACACTATGTATTTCTTATGGGGATTTTTAGTAACTTTGACCCCCCCAAAACCTCCCCTAAACTTTCGAGTTTTTCGAAAGCCTTTCTTAGCGAGCACCTAGGACCCTAGAGGAAGCTACATACCTACTAAATTTCATTCCAATCCGTTCGGTGTTTTTTTTAGTAACTTTGACCCCCCAACCAACCTAAAATTTCGAATTATTTGAAAATTTTTCTTAGAGAGCACCTATAGCCCTAGAGGAAGCTACATTTCAAATTTAATTCCAGCCCGTTCAGTGGTTTTCGAGATATCATGATTTAGTAACTTTGACCCCAATCCCCCGCTTGGATTTTAATTTTTTTTAAACTCTTTCTTATCAGCACCTAGACGAAGCTAAATACCAAATTTCATTCCAATCCATTTAGTATAGTTTTAGATAAATCGTGATTTAGTAACTTTGCCCCCCCCCCAAACACCCCTAAGATTTTAAATATTTTGAAACTCTTTATTATCAGACCTATGGTCCTAGATAGAGCTACATACCAAATTTCGTTCCAATCCGTTCAGTTGTTTTGAATAAATCTTGATTTAGTAACTTTGACCCCCCCAC
>JAGFPH010015078.1:0-22022 GCA_018207615.1 Philaenus spumarius | reverse complement strand
TTATGGATCACTTGATTGACGTTAATAGCAAACAGATTCTTTTAATTTATCGATTTCTAAGAATCGTATATGTTGATGTCAATAGTTCTGGTTCGTTAAGAAAATGTTACGGGTGATTAAAAAAAAAAAATTAACGCTTAGTTGCTTACCCAAGGTTTATGTTAACACATAGTTGGTAAAAATATACATGTCATTAGTAAAAACGTATGAATCATTTGATTGACGTTAATAGAAGAAATTGATACAGTATGTTTCAAAAGTTTAATTCATTTTCATATAAAGGGTTATAATGTATATGTTTTTATATAAAATTAATTTTATATAAAACAACTCGTTCAATATAAAACGAGAGTAACGCAATCTAGTAACGTCAACACATGTTACTGACGATGTCAAAAATATTTAAAATTGACACAGTATGTTTCAAAAGGTTAATTACATTTTCATATAAAGTGTTATTATGTATTTTAATATAAAATTAATTTTATATAAAACAACTCGTTCAATATAAAACGAGAGCAACGCAATCTAGCGCGTCTAAACTTATCATAAACACATGCTAATGGCGGTGTCTACGATATAATATTAACATTGTCTTAAACAGTATGATTCAAAAGTTTAATTACATTTACAAAGGTGTTATAATGTATATTTTTTATATAAAACCACTCGCTCAATTTAAAACAAGAGCAACGCAATCTAGTGTGTCTAAAAGTAACGTAAACACATGTTAATGGAGACGTCTTTAATATTTAAAATTGACACAGTAAGTTTCAAAAGTTTCTCGTTCAATATAAAACGATAGCAACGCAATCTAGTGCTTCTAAGTAACGTAAACACATGGTAATGGTGGTGTCTACAATATTTAAAATTGACACAGTATGTTTAAAAAATGTAATCATTTTCATATAAAGTGTTATAATGTATACAAAACAACTCGTTCAACATAAAACGATAGCAATGCAATCTAGTGTGTCTTAACGTATCTGTTTCATAATTACTTATATGTTTTTAAAATTCACAAATGATAAGTGTTATGATCACAAAATTTCTTCCAAGGAGAGGCAAAATATATCAATAACAATTGATTCGATTTTGATTAAACTTGAACTAAAGAGTTCTCTAACACACTAAACGTTAACGTATAAAATGGTATATTTTGGTAAGTAAATACAGTATGTCTTGAAAGTTATTTTTATTTTCACAAAAAAATTATTATAATGTATATGATTTACAATGTTTTTACATTCATTTTTACATTAATAATTTTCGACTATCTTACAATGTGATGCCCATCTTCTGTGCTCCCATTTTGGAGAATCATCTTCCTCCCACCGATCAACTGTAACTCCGCATTCAATACATCTGGCAGCATCTCCCTCTCCAGTATAATAAAAACCGGCGTTAACCATTTCATCAATATTAGGATATTGTTTAGGCCAAGAAAGAAACGTTTCTCTCATAAGATTTTCAGTGTCAACAACGATTTTTTTACACTCTCCATACTCGATTAAATTTGCAGGAATATTCTTGCTTTGTTCACAATTTGGGTTTGAAATTTTATGCAGAAAATTGATGTGTTTAATTGTTAATTTCGTTGTTCCAGACTCCCAACCGCAACCACAGCATACAATATTTTTAAATGGTTTTGTATGGTAAAAACCAGACTTTACTAAATCCTTGTTTGTACAATTAGAAACAGTATCACTCCAACAGCCAGTAACATCTCTACCAGAACACGCCATCTATTTTTGGGGTGGTGCTTGCAGTGTTAAAACGTCCTTTTTGTTGTTTATTTCTACTTGCTTACTAAAATCACTAGATAAACGTTTTTCTCTTGCACAATCCGCTGCTAATATTAACCAACACATACCGCTTGTCGCCTCCTTATATTCGGAATCAGTACTGACGTAATGAACAGTATTTAAATCGTCTCGAAAATGAACTCTACGACGCTTATCAGCCATAATCTTTACAACGTCTCTTAGAACACTGAAGACTTTAATAATATATTAACGTTTTCATTTACGGGTGATTAATGCATGTTTGATAAAAATATACGGATCATTTGATTGACGTTAGCAGTGAGTTAATTCTTGGAATTTAACGATTAATATTAATACAAATAGTTGAGAGTGATTGATAAAAAGATGCACTTTGCTGCTTATTGAAATGACTTTTGCCTTTGTGAAGGTTAAACCGAGTTTACGATAATAATTCAAAACACATGCTATGTTTAGTTTTGTTATGGGTTTAGAGTGTACAAACGTTGGAGCATTTCAGTTAGCGAACTACGAGTGGATTAATAGACAATTTTTATTAAATTCAAAAGATTTAAATAACTTTAACAACAATAAAATATTATGGTCACAACGTTCATGTTCAGTGACTTTGTCTAAGTATAGATTGGAAAAAACAACACGCAAGAGGAAAGTGAACAGTACATAGATATTATTGACGCAAGTCTGTAAAGAAATTAACGATATTTTTCAAAGGACTTCTCCAAATCACGAGGTAAGACAAAATTACTTAATGAATTTAAACTTGTAAATCACTTTATAATATCAATAACAGTTTAAAGTTTTTTTCAGAAAAATAAATACTATCTTTTGTTATTTATAACTGGTAGAAAATGGTTATGTTTTTTAAAAATATTAACGATCTAGTTGAGTATCATATTAATCTTCAACCATTCAGATAAAGATATTTGAGTAAATAAAGGAAACAGAATTCTGACAGAAAATACTTATATTCCTGAAAAATATTTACGTTTTAGTTGGGTATCATATTAATTTTCAACCATTCATATAAAGATATTTGAGAACAGAATTGTAATTTGTGAAAAAAATATCATCTGTCAAGAGTTAATTAAATTGTAATTTGTGAAAAAAATATCATCTGTCAAGAGTTAATTAGTTGTTTTATTTTTTTTTTAGATATGGAGTCCATCAACCAAGAATATCGTAGGAATGTCATCGGAAATAGATTAACCATTAGTTGGCTTTTAGAAACAATAATCATTATAGGAATAGATAGTTTTGTTACTTGGGAGTCGACAATTACTCCTATCAAACAATATTTAGAAAAAGAAGAAGACAAAGAGATTTCTAATATATTTAATGTGTATTGCACTTTATTTAATTTTATTAAAGAAAAATTAATTGACGAAGAACCTTCGCAAATAAAATTAGAAAAAAATAAAATGTATAAATTTCAATTCAACGATTTACTAGCATTACTGCAGACTTATTTAGATTCATCAGACATTAAAACAATAACATATACTGTAGGCGCATGTAATTCATTTATAAAATTACTCACTGATCTGCTAAAACAATAAACGTAAAAGAAAAGAATCATTTGATGATTCATCTTGTGCTTCTGATTTGGAAGATGGTTTGGAATTAAATTTCAATAACCTTTGTGAAAATAAATCATCTAAATCTGAAAGCACACATTTGTTAATAGAAATAGAACTTTCGGTGTTAGATAATTTAAAAAAATTATCGAAAAAGCAGGTCTGGTCAAAAGTAAGTCTCATTTAATATAAATATAATTCACTGAGAATTACTTATTTTATAACTTGTTATTTTATTTTGAACTTTATTATTGTATAGTTATGTTCTAAATGTATATATCAGGAAATGAAATAAATATTAAAAATTATTTTATTGTTTCAATCATTTAACCTTTTACCATCCAATAATATCTTTAAGTTAGTTGAGTCAAGTGTGTGAACAGATGGAAAATATAAGAATTATTGCATAAAGATGAGTGTATTTCTCACTATATCAAATAATTTATTAGGATTTAAATAAAAACACATTTGTTCAAAAAATTGCTTTTTTATTAATACTAAAATATTTTTCTTACAATACCAGACAAAGGTGTATATTCTACAAGTCCATCTTGAATTATAAGGCAGTAAGCTGCTGTTTGTGCACCAATATTTTCACTTGCTTCGATCTCCACGCGTACATCCAAAGCTCCTGTTTTCAATGTTTCATTTTGCCTTGAACAGTCTATAACAAATAGCGGGGTTTTGGCGAGAAATGTATCCTTGTCGACAGAAGGTTTGTTGTCGCTATCGCTGTAATAGGACGATTGAAATTTCACAAACATATCGTAAATAATTGCTTTGTTCCCATTAAAATTATCGTAGGGAAAGTATTGTGAATTCAGATATAATTTAACGTTTTGAATATTACAAAAATCAAAATGACTAGCATTTTTATTGCTATTTTTCCTATTTGTTTGAAACGCAATTATTACGTAACGTGGTTTCTCTGTATTCGATGCTGTTTTCACTGTCCAAGTTATATTTTTAGTTTCCGGTAACGCAGGATATTCTTGAAGTTGCATACGACGAAATGGAACAGATATAGGTTGATCTTTATCTGTTAATCGTAACAGTGATAGGTTATACTCATCTGAAACTCTAATGTAAGGTATTTTCCAAAAGATTTTATTTATAACTAGATCAACCTTAGAACTTGTTTCCGTTGTTACAATCGCATTTACATTCGACGAACTTCTTAACAGTATTAACTCCTGTTTCACATTCATAATTATATGTTTATAATCTTCGGCGAATCCAAGTAGTAATTTTAATGGGATACAAAATGAAAATGTTTTTTTAATTTTCAATGGCAATGTATCCAACCTCCAACCTGCGTTTAGTAATATATTCTTTTCGTCTTCGCGACTTGTTAGTAAATTTTTAATTGTAGATGTTATTCCTACATTTTTTATGCGATCAATTTCTGTACCACAGATTTCATAACGTATTTCGTCGAAAAGAAAAGCCATCGCATTGCTGACAAGTTCCATTTTATCATCCTCATTAACACCATCAGGTTTTATTCCTTTAAACGTTCCCTCTATGTATATGTAACTTTTGCTAGGCAATGTGTATACATTCTGCTGGTGAACAGGTATACGTATTTCATCGTTTAACCCATATGTTGTTTGCGCATATGGCAGATGAGTATGGTATTCCAAATCGATAATAGTTTCATCGAAAATAATTTTTTCATCTACTTGTAACATATTTTCGATTGACCATAAAGCCTAAAGATTCTAGAAACTCTTGGTTGCTCCTGGTCAACTTTATAAAAGTGCGATTTTTAGAACTGGTGGTTGGTAGTAAATTATTACTTCTGTTATTATTGAAAACTAATACCATACTTAAGTAGATTCACGTCTTAAATGAAGTCTCAGTGTAACAGATTCGTCTCTGAAATTTATAAGTTGCCCCTCCTGATCCTCTAGCCGTACTGATACGTTGTGAAGAAGTCCAGTTATATTTAAAGGTAAGTATATTACGGTGGTCGGTTTTTCAACAATTTTATAACCTGGCTCGTCTAAGGGATAAAATTCATGAAGAATATGACCTTCAATACCATTTTTATATGAGCCACGCACAATGTTGCAAGCAACACGTATTGTATCTACTTTGTTAATGTTGACAGTATTTGAAGAAGTATGCCATATATTAGGTTCCAATTTCTTCTTTTCAAATCCTAATAATGGACCAATGCTACCAGGCTTGTCGAATCTTATAAGTTTTGAACAGAAGATTCTAGTTTTCAAAGTATTATTATTTCCTCGTATATCCAATACAACATGTTTTTCATGTTTCATAGTCTCTTTTAAGAAAGAAATCATATTTTCTAATTCGTAAGATCCTTCAGGGATTTTAATAAAAAATTCTCCATAGTGAAATGTATCATTAACATTTTTTTCAATATTTGGAATTGTATTATACGTCATGAGATCGATTAAACCAATTTCATATTTATGAGTAGATAAATCTATTGGCGGAAAAATATCACAAGATAATTGCGAGCCTCTCCCGTTTAAGCATAACATGATATCATCAGATGTTTCCTGTTAGAAACGCTAAACACAAATGACCGCAATTAATTGTATTCGTTTTCTGTTTAGTGGTGTAGTTATAATAAATGTTTACATTATTCGAAGACGATTTGAAATAATCTATTAGTTCCGGTGGAGGTTTTAAATTACCGAAACTATCAAAATAAGATATTTTCTCATTTATTTTACGATAGCATACCCAATGAGTTCCTTTTCCTTGAACACTATCTAAATTTACAATACCGTTTTCATTTTGTAAAATTTTATAAGGAAGGTTATCACGCATAAATATACCTCTGAAATTAGGTATTTTCAATTCAAAAACATATTTTTCTAAATCAGTATTTGATAACGCTCGATTAGGTAATTTTAATAATATTTTTTTTTTTTACTTCCTCCGCCTTTGTATGGTTTTAAATAGTAACCTGTACCACTTTTCTTTTTAATTGTACTGTTTTTCTTTTTAACTTTATCACTTTTCTTATCAATGCATTTCTCTTTCAAAAGACGAAATGCATTCAGAAGTGCTTTGCTGGTTTTACAAGCTCTCTTCTTTTTCCTCCTTCATTCTTAGTTTTATCGTTTCCTTTCTTCTTGTTACTAGTTTTACCGCCTCCTAATTTATTTTTCATTTTCATAATATTAGTCACCGCGTACGCAGCGGCTTTTTCTCCAAAACTAGCGTCTGATGATGTAACTCGTTGCCAAGCTTTATTAGCCAATTGATTGTCAGCAATAGCTCTATGATTTGAATCTGTATATTTTGAATATGCTATATCGTGATCCTTACAAGCTTGATCTAATTTATTAATACCTGGATCGTTTCTATTTAATCTTTGTTGTAACCGTGTACCTGGTCCACAATATTGATATCCTGGTATGTGTAATTCGACTGGTAATAAGTCTATAGCACGATTTAAAATTTTTCCAGGTAGAGTTGAAATAGTACTTATCAGCCCACCGCCTCGATGTATACTGTGCGATTTGCTTCGCACAGCTTTCATTTTAAAACTATTTGGTTTTTATTTTCATACAAAATATTACTCGTTATTAAAGGGTTGTCCTTAGAATTTAGTAACTTAACTCTTTAATAGTAACTCTGTAGTACGATTTACAATTTTTTCCAGGTAGAATTTAAATATAACTTATTAACCCACCACCTCGATGTATACTGTCGATTTACTTTCCAACACTTTCATTTTAAACTAATCGTACAAATCTTTACACCATTCTCCGATCGCTATTACAGATTTATCCTTAGAATGTTCAAGGTAATTCAAATAACTTTACGCTTCCGTATATTTTTTATAATATACATTTTTTTGTTTATTTAATTGACAATTTCGTTATACACAATCAGTTACCAATCAGTTCGGTTTGTTTTACATTTTTCCAAAACGCATCGGCATAGTGTATTATAACGATGATTATAAGTACATTTCTTACAACTGAATAACTGTTTCCATGTGAACCGAGTGCATATGTCTTCGCAACAGGTGAATCCTTCAAATTTAGTTTTATATAAAATTATCGTTCGGATTTCTTTTTGAGCGGTTTTACAGTTACAATGACAAAAAGAGAAATAATTACACACTCTACACGCAATTCCGTCGACTTCAGTTCCTTCTGTGGCAAAACATTGAAGATCACAACAATAATCTGGGTTCTGAACTTTATTCACAACTTCCGTTGCTATGCTTTTTACGTTTTCATACAACCAGCTAGTCTTGTTATATTTACATTTTTCCAAAACGCAGTTGCATATATCCTTATGCCAACTACACCTCTTACAATTAAACAATTCATTCCACGTGAAACGAGCGCATATGTCTTTGCAACAGGCAAATCCTTCGAATTGAGTTTTATATAGTACAATCTTCCAGATATGCTTTTGAGCGGTTATACATTTGCAATGACAAAAATATGAGTAATTACACACCCTACACGCAGTACCGTCGACTACAACTCTTCTTCTAATAAAACACTTAAGTTCACAACAATAAAGCGGATTCGGAACTTTCTTCACAGCCATTGTTTGCTCTGATAACATTTGTATGTTTGATGCTTTGTAATGATCTTTGACATCTACACTCTCATCCATCGCAACACTAACTGATTATATCAATATGAATTCATCAAATCCAATTCTGTACCTTCCTTTATTTATAGGTCGGTCTTTGTCTATTATAAAACAACTGTTTTTACTTTTTGACCATGCAATCGAACATACTTCTTTAAACTTATCATATTTCATGTCTGTATTCACGTGATCGTTATATACATGACGCAAGTTTGTGTCATCTTGTTTAAATAAAACTAAAAAATTTGCATTGTCACGTATCAATTGTTTTGGAATGTGACTGTAAGTTTGACAAAGATAGAATGAATCAATATCGTTATGACGGCCCATAACAAAATAATTTCTAATATTATTCTGACGTTCACAAGCTACATCATCAAATATAATAATAGAATTAGGTTTCACTTCGTTTGGATGAAACACATCATCATTTTCAGTAAATATAAAATATCCTATTTCAGGTATTTTTGAGAATATACGAGTAAGAAATTTATACTTAGGTTGATTTATCGACTTGGAAAAAATGTAAATATTTTCGAAAAACAAAGCTTTTGGATGAAAAATTAAATTAAACATTAAATTGGTCTTTCCGCAATTAGATGGTCCGCAAATAATGCATCTGATTGAATTGGGTAAAAGGGGACCGTGTTTTTTTCTACAGTTTATATGATTATTTAAATACAAATCAAAATTTATAATTGATAATGAGTCCTTTTGTTTTGTTGTTTTCATTTTAAATCTTTTTTGTTAATCCACGTGTCACTGGATTTATCGAAACCAAGCCAACGCACTAACAATTTATTTCCTTTTTTTCGAATCACCTTCTCTATTAGATATATATCGCTGTACTTTGTTTTACTGAGCTCCTCTTCGTAGAACCCACCTTTTATAATGTTACCTAATTCATCTTTCAAAAAATACGTTGTTGGAATTGTACGATGTACTTTCCAAATCATATACACTTCATTACTCCAATTAGGCAAATAACCTTTAGTAAACTGTTTCTTATATCTACTTATTCGAACTTTATCTCCTTTAATGAACTTATCACGTTTTGCAACTTTTAGTCTTCTGTTTTTATCTAGTCTTTTTAAAATTAAAAATTCGTTATTTTTATTAACTTCAATTGGTCTCATACCTATCGTTCTATGAGGTGTATTATTATATTTATTAACAATATTTTGAAGTAAGTCTAACCACTTGTAACTGCCTTGTTCACTAAATGCTTGCCACATTTTACCCTTTAAAGTTCTATTAAGTCTTTCTACAATGGAAGCTTTTTTATCAGAAAAAGTTGAATAATGATTTATATTATATTTATCTAGTAATAATTTTACTCTAGAATTGTAAAATTCTGTACCATTATCTGTTTGAAAATGACGCATTGGGTGTTTATCTAAAATAGGTTTCAACGCTTTTTCTATTTCATAAGCACTTTTAGACTTTATTGGAACTGCTATTGCATATTTACTAAAACAATCTATTATCACTAGAATATATTTATAACCTTTATTTACTTTAGAGAATTGTATCATTTCTACAAGGTCAGCCTGGTATAAATCATTTAATCCTTTTACTTCTACATAACGACTAGGAAAATTTTTTCGCACTTGCTTATGTAATTCTTTAGCAATTTCTCTTCTCACATTGATGTTCATAGTTTAGTAACTGACGACGAAATGAAATAAGAAAGCAGTACACATTATAATATGAATACAATATTTATTACAAATTTGCTAACTTACAATCTGGTTCTCCTACGGTAACTTCACAATCAATACAGGTAACATCATCACAAAAAATACAATACAAAAAATAATACCTTATCACTTCTACTAAACGTTTTCTAATGATATAGACATGGTGTCTAATTTAGTTACAAGTTTTTTAAAACGATCTAAAATCTCTGTAAATGACGTTTTTGAACATTTTATTCCGAAAATGGAAAGATCGAAGGTTTTTGCACTAATTAACTGATTAGAAAATTCATCAAATTCAAAATACGTTTCATTTTGAAAGAAATATAATAATCCATTTTTATACCTAAAACATGAGCCAATACACGGTGGTATACCTGGTAATCTTTCATATATTAACCCATAATATTTAACTTTGAATGAGCATTCATTAATTTCAGCGAAATATATTTTGTTATAGAAAATTAGAGTATGTCCATTGTACGTATTAACCACTCCATTAATAACAGATGCTTTTGGTAAATTTAAATCTATACAATGTTTTGGATAATTACTTACAAGATTTAAAGAAGGAAAATCAATCATATATATTAGACAATCAATAAAAATAACTACTTCGCCTGACGGTCTTTGATAAACATGAGATATTTTTGTAAAGTTTTGTGGAAGAAAAGGCAACCAATCAGGTAAATACAAAACGCTGTGATATGAGACTTCCCCTAACTTAACAAGCCAAACCCATTTCTCATGAAAAATATATAAATGATTATGTACTATTAGAAAAGTGTTAATATTTTTTAAATTACATAGATTTGGTTCTACAGGTGTAATTGTAGGTGTTGAAACTGTAGTCACTGTGGGACGTAATGTCGTAGACGTTGTTGAAACTGGTAAACGAGGAGGACCATATAAACTTTGTATTCCTAAAATGTCATCATATCCTAGTTTAATTATTTTGTCATTATAATAAGGAAACATAATAGCTTTACGGTCATTTGAATGTCTTAAGCCTAATGCATGTCCGATTTCATGCACTAAAACATGTAGTAAATTTGATTGATCAGATAAACAATGCTGTGCTGAACACCAATTTTCTTCGTTGTCTATATGTATTTCTACAGTCGATCCATCTGCAATTGGGAAAAACGAATGCGCTAATACACTACCTCTGCCATCAAATGCATATGGACAATAGTATTGGTTTAGTTTTTGATATTTATGACTAAGATATTTGTTTGATATTAATATATCTGGACTATGTATATTATGTGAAAATGAAAGATCAGAATTACTTTCCCATATTTTAAACGCTTGTTCAGTAATTTTTAATACATTAGAATTAGCGTAAGAATAATGCCATTTAATATGTAATTTTTTCCATTTAACTGTAGAAGCAGAAAACCCAGATACATCATCTCGTACACCACACCGTTTAAAGTTCATTAAATTTAACGTTTCATTATTTAATTGACCATCTAAGGATAAATTTTAGTACTCTTGAAAAATAAACAAAGCGCTGGAAAGTACTGTATTATTCACTGCAGTCAATGTTTCATTACTATTTTCCAAAAATCCAAAAATCTGAAGATATTGCAATGCATCTAATGTATTATTACTTGTATAAATTTTACTTTCTGTTAAAACTAATATTAATAAAACACAAACAAGGATTTTCATCATTAATTTAACGTCTTAACTCTATCACATACACTTAACTACTAACCATTTTCATACATAATTGCTACCTTTTCACTGCAATAAAAATTCGTCTTCAATATCGTCCAGCAATTCCTCAACATACTTGTCGAATTCATCTTCATTCATGTTCTCCGTAGTTAAAGGAGACTCTGCAGCAACTTCTTCCGCAAATTTATTTAAATAGTCCTGAATGGATTCAAAAGTTTCTTCAGGAGGAGCCGGTTCTACATTCATGCTGCCTTCCGTAGTTACGTGAAACTCAGCCGCCAATTTATTTAAATAATCCTGAATGGATTCCAAAGTTTCATCTGTTTCTTCAATAGAATACTGGTTGTCCATTAAGTCTTCGTCGATCTCCTTTAACCTTTCAGTCAGCGTTTCAAGAGACTGAGACGTTCTTGAGATGGTGCTGCATTCCTTCAAATACTCCTTATTTTTTTCCCACCATTCCTTGTAAGGCTGTCCTTCAGGTGGACATTTTTTAATACGTTCAGCCGCAGCGCTCTCCTGGTTTCTTTTTACGGATTGCTCTATTTCCATTTTGCACAGTATAGTAATTAGTAATATACTAGAAACTAATTTAATAGTTGAATAAAAGCGTAACAATACAGAATGATGTTCGTCTTCAAAAGTTACCAGTATTTAAAGCATATTACAATAAAAAATACTAGATTGCATTGATCTCATTAGTCGCCATCATTTTAAGATACGTTTTAAAAATACTTGATTGCGATGCATTCGTTTTATATACGATTCTTAGAAATCAATAAATTACAAGAACCTGTTCGATACTAACGTCAATCGAGCGAACCATAACTTTTTATTAACGACCCGTATATTTTTATCAATCACCCGTAACATTTTCTTAACGAACCAGAACTATTTGCGTCAACATATACGATTCTTGGAAATCGATAAATTCCAAGAATCTGTTCGATACTAACGTCAATCGAACGAACCATAACTGTTTATTAACGACCCGTATATTTTTACCAGACACCCGTAACATTTTCTTAACGAACCAGAACTATTGGCGTCAACACGTATACGATTCTTAGAAATCGATAGATTCCAAGAATCTATTCGATACCGACGTCAATCGAACGAACCGTAACTTTTTATCGACGACCCGTATATATTACGATTACACGCTCGATCGACCGTAAAAACAATTAGTCACGCTCAATTTGCTATCGCGTCACGGCCAATTTATTATCTGGTGACCTTTGGTCAAGGGTCACGTGACCTTAAACAATTAGTCACGCTCAATTTGTTATCGCGTCACGGTCAATTAGTCACGGGCAATTTGTTATCTTGACCTTTGGGGGCAAGGGTCAGGTGACCTGGGGTCAAAAGGTCAGATTTGGCCCAGAACTCTTGTTTCTACACTACTAACATATTTTCATTCTTTGTGATAGAGGGAGCACCACCTCGAGTTTCATCACTATTTCCTAGAAACCTGCCCGCTAAACACATTTTCTTCTTCGAACCTATACAAGCTCTTGAAATCTTCTGTTAATGGAGAAGAACGAGGTTTGTAATGTTTAACACATCGCACTTGAATTAAATCTCCCATGATGGCAAAAACAAACAAATACAACCTTTTACTTCACTGATAATTCGGCGACTGACTAGATGCATCAGTTCTGAAGGATTTGCTTTACATTTGAAGTAAGAGATAAGTTTTATTCATATCCATTTGCTACTTTTGAAGTAAATGGATCAACCAAACAAGGATTTGCTCTTACCTCGAAGTAAAAGGTATTGCTTTATATTTTTAATCATACAAGTAGAAGGAGTTGCTTTAAAAACTGCAAATAAAAGGTTTTGCTTCTTTTTATTCATAAGGCTCAATAGCTCGGTTGGTTCCCAAAAATCGATTAAAACGTAAAATACCATAAAAGTACCCGGTTCAAATCCACGTGGTAGCCGACGGCCGAGTTTGTACGCTGCGAGCAAAGCGAAGCAGTCCATAACCCTAAGGTCGACGAGAAAACTCGAAAAGCGTAACAAATTCTACTAATATATTTCGTACACGGCAGGTATTCAGCGCTTTCCTAAGTAGATCAATTGCATAAATAATGGGTTGATGCCCTAAAACATATAAACTTAATTTTGGAAATTTGCTCAACTCACGTCAGCGGTCCAGCTGCGTGGTCGAATTATTTAAATTTGTTTTTAACTAAATTTGTTCTTTTACTTAACTCAAAATCAAAGTTTGAGATTTGTTTTAATATTCAATAATGCAATTATAAAAAATGTAAAAAGCTCACCACATTCAAAGTTTAATTAGGATACCTTTCAAATAATAGTAATTTCAATAAATTTGGACTACTTATGACGAAAAAATGCGCTTTATTTTGGAAGCATGTATGCTCTGAATTGTTGTTCCTACTAGAATGTATCAAATCAACTTGTTGCGCCCAACAGCTGTCTGAAACGCACAGTTCAATACAAAGATTTTTCAATCTTTTTCATAGAAGTGTGGGATGGCTAACGATATTAGGCTTAAAGATTAGTCTATATATTGTAAAACTACTGACTATAGTAAATGCTATCGATATTATCAAGTGGAAATAGGGGGTGCTGGAGTGACTTTAAGTGACCCTAGCCTGATCCGAACCAAATTCTTTGTTTTGAAAACTGGCGTTTGTTCACAACAATGTGTTTATGGAACTAGTTTTAAGGTCTTGACTAGAACTTACCTTCGGAATAGGGCATTTCACGGGTGGAGTGACGCCCGCGTGTACCCAAATTGAGGTCCAAGCGTTACCTAGCAGTAAGGCCAGGTCGGTGCATATATTGATGTTGTTAAATGTGTATATCAGTTTCCAGCCTCCATTGCCCCAATACTCCACCAATATTGTTGTCTAAAACACAAAACAGCTGATCAAACAAGTCCGATTGTAGTGCAATACAATTCAATGAAGAATAGAAATAAGTCTGGAGTTTAAAAAAAATTAAGTACCAATTCTAACAGACCAAAACTTAACTTAATACATTGTTTGTTATTAGGTTCATAAAATAATAAGCCAACAAAGTTATAAAATATAGTAATTCAACCACGTAATGCAGTTTTTTTTTTAATAAAGACATCAAATGTAATGTGCCTTTAAAAGTATAGACTTATAGGCGAGTTACCTTTGTAGTTTTGACTAATGTTTGTTTTTCTAACGAAGTTCCATTATTACTTTTATCAAGTAGCAGGTTTAAATAAATAAAAGTAATAAATGAAAGCGCGGTCTACAAATGCGTGCCGCTATAACTACGCAGCCCCATGGAGATTATAATAATTCGACCACGCAGCTGAACCGCTGACGTGAGTTGAGTAAATTTCCAAAATTAAGTTTATGGGCAGATGTTTTAGAGTTTCAACCAATAATGTGGGAATTATATATATTCACGACGGTGCTGAATAGCTGCAAAATGGTTCGCACGCATATTGGGAGTATCTTCAATACGCAAAGCATTGCGTGCTTCGCACGCCAACCCCCTTATTGGGAGTATCTTCAATTCACAATGCATTGCGTGCTTCGCACGTCAATCCCCGTATTGGGTGTATAACACACAAAGCATTGAGTGCTTCGCACGCCAACCCTCATAATGGGAGCATCTTCAATACAAAATACATTGCATGCTTCGCACGCCAACCCCACGGTAGAATCCACCACATGGCTTTGAACCGGGTACTTCTATGGTATTTTACGTTTTGATCGATTTTGGGGGAACCAAGCGAGCTATATGGTCGCGTAAAAAAACAAAATGTGCAGAATAACATTCTACATTTATATTTGTAGAAAAAAAACTCAAAAACAAATTCCTTCTGGTAGGAAAAATCTAAAAAAATAGTTACTTCCGTTCAAAAAACGTGTTTCCTATTGTTGGATTTTTTTTGCTAACGAACTCGTCCGAGCGACGTAGACAACCAACATGTGTACCAAATTTGAACCAAATCGGACTTAAAATGCGGCCGCTAGAGAGCGAACACACATAATATATATATAGGCCTATATATATGATTTTTAATGACACCCCAAAACGTGTTCTGAGGACCATGATCGGTGCTCATTTGCTGCTCCCGACCTTGGGTCTTACCATAAGAGCAACTGCAATTGCTCATTTTTCCTATGGAAATTAGCTAATAATGACATGGTAGCCCTCAATCCTCATCCATGAAGAATCTTTCGGTTTAGAGCTACAGGGGATGGATAAGGAGACTTGGGTGTCAAAGAGCGCATCGCACCAATGGACGTCGTATGGAAAGTCGGTGAAGCGGCTTAGAATCGAATGCTGAAGTGGCCGAGACCAATGACTACATATCAATTGATATGTAGTCATTGCCGAGATTGGCCAGAATGTTCCTGAATGTTCGAGAATGTTCCAGAAACATTCTCAACCATCAAAGGATAACTTATTGAATGTTCTAGAAACTGGATTTAGGCTATAAAACTACAGACCAAAAACGTGGCACATATTACTCTTCAGTTATACATCATCGAAAAAGAATACCCATATTTGCGAAATTAACTACAGTACATCGAGTAGGATAAACATATTGAGGCGAATATGGTGTCAAAATAAAGAGGAAGGTTTGAAGTTTTTTTTACGTACCTTAATATGTGCCCCAGTAGTAGCACGACAGACATCGAAACGATAATCGATTTCTCGTCTCGTATGCTGGAATGACAGTAGAGATGGTTTTAGACGTACAATCTTAATTTTATAATTTTTTATGGAGAACATTTTGGATGGTAGTCTCGGCTGTTCCTAGTTCCAAACTTCGACGAGCAATCTTTAGGGCTAACACAAGACTATCGAATACGCTCGACATTTCATCCGATATTCTTGGTCGACCTGGTGATTTTTGTTTGTCTACACTTGCTGTGTTTTTAAATTGATTATACCAACGATAAATGGCTTTATGGTCAGGTGCATAACGACAACTAACGTTGAACACTCACAAGTGATTTTAGCTCCGTGGACCAAAGTATAGCTAGTTAGATTTAGCAAGGACTTTACGATGCGCTGGAGGGAGGGAAGAATATAGGCAAGTGGGGATGCCGTCCGCTGTAGGGGAAGGGACACTACGTTCAACTTATCAAATTAATCAAGTTAATACTTATAGGCCTACTTGCCTACTATCAAAGTTGTCGCGACAGCTTTGTGTTGTATTACTTGCAACATGTAAATAATGTATAGATATGGGACTTTTTATATCTATATATAAATAGAATAAGAGTTTTTTTGTAGACTGTTGAGAATAGTGTGATTTTTCGTTTATTTACGTTGCATACACCAAATAATCCGAAACAAGCCTTATCTCAGTTTTTGTCTGTCTGATGTCGGTAACACTCGCGGACCTGTTTCTTGTTCATGATTAACGTTAAAACAACTTATAACGATAGATAAATAACTATTTTAACAAAGAAATAAACATGAGTAACAATAAAACTAAATTTTGATACTATTTAAGGTATTAAGTAAACTAAATAAACTTATAACTTACTATTTAAAAAAATACATAAGTATGCGTACGTTTATTCATGTAAAAGTGTCGGTAGTAGTGTATTAAAATTGTGTCTATTAATATTACGCGATGATTTGATATCAGCTGTTCCAATTAATTTAGTGGATATGAAAATCAGGTGACCTCAATAATTTAGTTAGTGCTGTAAACGAAAACTAGGCCTATTAAATTGGTCAAATTAATAATTGGATCATTTGTTTCCGCTTCTCTTTTCATAAAGTGGTAAACATTAGCAATGATCTCACGGGTTTGGCTGTGAATAACCTTTCTACCCCCTAACTTTGATATGACACTGCCTTCCATTAAATCTAATTATACAAATATAAACAATAAAAAATAAACAACGCTAAATAACAATAATAAACAGCGATAGTTAAATTAAAAATTGATTTGTGCACGGACAATAATGTTATTGGAAACGCGTACAATTGCTTCAAGACCGAAGTGTTCCGTTCAAAGCTCGGTAATCGACTGAGCTTCTCTGATCCCCCACCACTCGAATGAACTCCGAGTTTACTGCGCATCTCAAGGTCATAGTCTTTGCTACAAATTCCGAGCTATACACACTTAGCTTTCTGCTGCGCCTGCGCGGTCAACATCGTACTGGCTAGACAGGGACAGCGACGCATAACTAGGTCGACACAATGCAAAGACTATTTACCTGCTGTAAAAACAAAAACTCCCAAATCTCCTCTTCAATTTGAGGTAATATTCGCCTCAATATGTGCATGCTACTCGAAGTAGTTAATTTCTCAAATATGGGTATTCTTTTTCGATAACTGAAGAGTAATATGTGCCACGTTTTTGGTTTGTAACTTTATAACCTAAATCCGGTTTCTAGAACATTCTATAAGTTATCCTTTGATGGTTGAGAACCGTATACAGACGAGAAAAAACATTTGTTTTCGATATTTTGCGTCCAAGGAGTAAAAATTGTTCATAGAAACTATTTTGGGTAAAATGCACTCATAGACGTGAAATGCATCTCAAACTAACTGGAGGAAATCTTGGTTTTTGCGCTTACTGGCGTCATCATTCATGTACTGTATTCATTCATGTCATTAACCATTCATTACTGGATAATTCATTTAAGCCTAAATGGGAAACATAGATTGATTTAGACTAAACTCAGTAAACTTTTTGGGCCAGTGATCTCTCAATATTTAGGCACCTGATATTTCTTTCATTCATTTATTCATTTTTGCGAGCGAAGCCGCGGATACCCCGGCTACTTAATAATTTTGCCTTACTTCTGAAAAGCGGAATATGTTTGTGTTGGAAGTCTTGTATACATTGTAGGCTATATACCTATAAGATACGGTCACATATTTATACAATAGTAGACATCTGATTGCTTTACACACACACTTGTTTTACCTGAAAAGAATTGTCCACAGGAACTTTTAGTGTTACATTTCCTTCTAAGACAACCAAAGTTCTGTTTTTTCTGTTGAGACGCAGGTACCCATCAAATCCCTTCATATCTTCACATTTAGATACCTCTTTCATTTGAAAATTTATCGCATTTACCTAAAATAAAAATGCATGAATAATTTTTTAAAAATCGACTCAAGTATACTTGGTGTCCCTTAGGAAAAGTGTCAAACTTTGGAAAATGGTTCTAAGGGTCAAAATAGAGAGAAAATCAAGCATAAAACTTTTCCAAAAAACGCTTATTCCAGATATCTGCCATGTTGTTTCTTTTACAATATAATTCGTATCTAGAGTACGGTTTGACAGATTGTTAGCAATGATATATTTGAAGAAAAGTGGATTGTATCCAATCATGCGTTTCCAAATGGCGGCTGTTGGAAAACTTCAAACTTGAATTACCCCAAAACAGCATAATAGTAACAAGTAATGTTAAGACCTTTTTTGTAACCCTTTCCATTCCCTATCGGATGGTATAGGCTAACTTTCAACACAATCGGATGAAGCATTATAGTTAAGTTATGTTTAATAATTGGTTTGCTCAACCCGGCATCCTATACCAAAACAGTAAACACAACAGTAAGAACAACATACGTGCTGTTATTGCAAACAAATAATGTAATGTATATTTTCAATTGTTCATCCACTTTTAATCCTTAAATACAAAAAAACAAAGTAATTATCAATTCACTGCATACGTGCCGCCATATTGTTGTGTTTACTGTGTTGGGATAGGATGCCGGGTTGTATTCGTGGTTTTCTCTTATTTCGACAAAATATAGAACCATTTCCAAAAGTTTGGCGCTTTACTTACGGGTCATCGTATAATAAAACCAGCATTCTTGATTAAACACTAAATTTAAATTTGTAACTCTTCCTCGATTGTCCTACTCTATTATAGAAGTAATTATAGTTCGATACGGCGAAAATTCACGAGCAGATAAATCTACATATTAATAGGCAAGCACAAAACTTGTCGTCCTTTTTTCTCAGCTTGTGTGCATCGTAGGAGAAATTCGCGCATACCGTTAGAAAGGTAGTGTCCTGTAGATGAGCAGAATCCCATTATAATTTACATCGGTCCTCAGGGATACGCCCCAGTGGCCCTCAAAGTTTCAATGTTAATCTTATGGAAGGTAAATCTTAAGGAAGAAGAAGAAAGATTTCTTTTGATTTTATCAGGGGCACAAAAAACAGCTGTTCGTATGAAAAGCTTAAAACAGCTGATTTTGATCAACAGCTGATTTTGATCAACAACTGATTTGGATCAAAAACTGAATATAATTTTAGGTTAGGTAAATCAAGCAATGAGCAGAATCCCATTATAATTTACATCGGCCCTCAGGGATACGAATTACAGGCTTTCAAAGTTTCAAATTAAGCAATAGCGAAGCATTGCCGGCTCCACTAGTTTAATTTGATACACATGAGAAAATATAACTTTAAAATATTAAGTTTAATGTATTGTAGAACTAGTGGAGACTATATGATTTGTTTTGAGGTTAGGAAAAGTAGTTGAAAATGTAAATTAAAAAAAAATTACTTCGTTCTTTATTAGAAAATACTAGACCTAAAGCCTACAAACAACAAACCATATATATAACTGGTATATGACGTTACGGAAGTTTCAACATGGTAGGTACAGTGCAGACAATTAAACGTTTTACTCAAAGACCTGCAATAAATGTTGGAAAACAAAATAGAAGATCACACAGTTTAATCACAGGTCTACTTAAATCAACGGATTTAACCTCAAATATTATAAATACAGTCATTTAGGCAATACTATTTACAGGCCTAGATATTAGCTATGAAGTTATATTTATTCTACACCTTTATTATAACAACATTAAACGTGTAGAAGCAGTAAGTATTTGTATAAAAAACAATCTAATAATAAACAGCAATTGAAAGATTAAAATTACGTGTGTAGTTTCCGTTAAGGATCTTCTATACCTTGCGTAAAACAGCAAAAATATGCACTTCGTACTATACCGGGTTTCGGACGCCGTTTTCAACCTAAAAAGTTGTGAAACATCTTAAAAATTGTTCTTAAAGGCTTTGTGCTTTTGTCTTATATCTCATAATTGAATGAAATCGTCGGCAACTCCTTTTAATCAGCAGTTTAAATGAGTAAAAATCTATTATTTTTAACGCATTTTTTGGGAGTTTTAAGGAATAATTTCCATATTTTAAGCTAACACGTAAAAAATATAAAGCCTTCTTTATAACTTAAAGTAGTTTCCCAGATTATTAATTTATAAATAGAATCCGAAACACGTTATTACGAATGCATGTTTCAACGATTTTGCCGCTTGAGTCAGGCCTTTTGCATTGAAATCATACTGCACACTCGGGAGTTTTCTTCAAGGTAAAGAAGAGCCTTAAGGGGGCGCTACCCTGTCCGCCATATTGAATATGATTCCCATAAGAGCAATGCTACAGAATAAGTCATATTTTTCCGTTGATTCGTGGAATAAATTAAAAAATTTGGTTTCATTTTGAAGTACTGTCATATGCGGATGTTGATTGCTGAATACATTTTCATAACCCGTTTTACTGTTTTCATAAACGTATGATATAAAGAGTATAAAATAGTAAACTTTATTCATTGTTTACTCAGTTTCAAAAAGAGATATTGCAAAAAACCTTAGCAATCAACACCCACAATCTATTTTACTTTAAGAAAAAAATACAGCTTTCGTTTTTTGACAAAAACAACACAAAAATATGCTTAATAGTGAAGGTATGTTTTGGTTATTTAACATTGAAATTGGTACCCAACTTCGCCGTTTTGAAAGTAGGGAGCCGAGCCTTAAGGGTCTTAATAGAATTGAACTGGCGTTATGAACTTCGTTTCTGACGGGGGTTCGACGCGACGACCGCACCACTTACTTTTTAAACAATTTATTTCCTTAAATAAAACATAAATTATATATATGTGTGTGTATGTATTATAATAAGAAACAAAAAAATGTCCACATGGGCCTAACCCTGTGAGTGGGCACGAGTAGCTCAATATGCACAATGAGGATAAAATTAAACAAAATAAAAAGATTCCATTAAACATTATCATGTCGTGCTGAGTCATTCAAACTACTAACTATTATTCGGTTTCTAAAGAAGTATCCCTGCCAAACTAACATAAAACAAGATGTTATCAATTATGTTGAAGCAAAATACATATTGGACCTTGTTAAACAAATAGTTCAGTCGAAAAATATAAGACAATGAGGGAACGATATGATCAATCAATCTATCTGTAGGTAAATAAGATAACCCGCTCGGCTGGATCCCTTCCCAATTCAAACAGCCATACATTAATAAGCCTTTTAAAATTAAATAACTTACAATTAGCTCTGGAATATTTTGGTCCAGGAAAAAAAAATTAAACAACTCTGAATCGAGAGGAGAATTTTCAAATAATTTTTAAACCATGGTCATGTTGAACGTTCTAGGAAAATATTAATTTTGTTGAGTAAAAAAATGAGTTCAGACTCTACAACATTGTCAAGAATATCACTATTATGAAGAACGTTTACAATATTTATCGATAAAATTTGATACTGTATACATAATTTTAAGTTTTACAAAATCTGGTATTTACGTTTTTGGCTATTTTCGATATTTTCGAACCGGAAAAAAATGTTTTCAATTTGTTTTCTTAAAGTTGACAGAAAATCAAAGAGAATGAGTTCAAAATCAATATTTT
>JAGFPH010015076.1:0-14201 GCA_018207615.1 Philaenus spumarius | reverse complement strand
GTACATTTGCATTCCAAAAGCATAGCTTGATTAAGCTGTCTGCTTGGAATGCAAATGTACAGAATATTGTGTTACTATATTTTTTGTTGCAAAATAAAGCATTTTTCATTTCATTTCATTTCATTTCAAGTAGCAGATTAGTGTTTGTCTCCCTCCCTAACAGAGGTGACCTTTTCCGAGAAAAATGTTCACTTCTCCTCGCACCGATCGGAAGAAATTTTGCAGTGAAGGCAATTAGTTTGTTTTATCCTGACGTGTTAAAAGGGTTTAAAATAAAATCGCCGGTCCTGACCTGCCCCCCCCCCCCCCGAAAAGTTTTCCTGGCTACTACCTTGTATCCTACTAACATAATATATAATAATTCGACCACGCAGACGAGAGTTTAGCCAATTTCCAAAATTAAGTTTATTTGTTTTAGGATTTCAACTAACTGAATAGCTACTTGCATGTACGAAATAAATTAGTAGAATTGGTTTGCACCTCGCAGCGGATTCGCACACCAGGCGTTGGCCTCGGACCAGATGCTGTCCCCACGGTATCCCCCACGTGGATTTGAGCCGGGTACTTTTGTGGTATTTTATGTTCTGATCGATTTTGGGTAAACGAGACGGGCTATAAGTCGTGTAAAAAAAACAAAATGTTCAGAATAATCACCGATATAATATTTTTTAGATAAACCCCCAAAAACCTATCATTCTAGTGCGAATAATTTTAAAAAAAAACTTACTTCCGGTCAAAAATTGTGTTTCCGGTTGTTTGATTTTTTGTCTAACTCGTCCGAGCGACTTAGAAAACCAAAGAGTGTAATAAATTTGGACCAAATAGGACGTAAAAAATATATTTAATTTTTAACGGTACCCTAACCGTGTTCCAGGGACCATGATCGTTGTTCATTTACCACTCCATACCTTAGGCCTTATCACCATAATAGTCACTGTAATAAATCATCTTTCCTATGGAAATTAGCTAAAAATGAAACTCTGTTGTGTATTAGGCTTAATAACTTCTTATTAATCTTAAATAACATACACATAATAAAATCGTCTTAAATAAATAATAAATTCACGTTTATAACGGAAGAATCGCTGAACCAATACAGATGAAGTAGATGTAGGTCCAACTCAAGGCGTATTAAAGAAGGTGTGTGCTTGCGCAGGTTCTCCCTCCACTCCAGCCTACCCGTGACGTAGCGTGCTACACAGTCGGAGATCCAGTCTAGACTCCTTTGCCATATTTACCGCCGAATTTTGTACGACCTTCAAGCATTTTTAACCTCATAATTATAGGCAACATAGTTTATTATTGTAATAATATTTCTTATAATTAATAACCATTAATTATAATGTCTTCTTGTGCCGTGTTTGGCTGCGATAACTCAACCCGAAAAGACAGTTTGTTAAGAGTAAGATTTCATCGATTCCCAAGAAATGTTGATCTACAAAATTTTTGTATTTTGTTTTTTGTTTTTTTAATGTTTACAATAAATTATATGTCTTACATATTTACATATTGTGGGTTATTATGTAATATTTTACTTAGAATCTACTTATTCTTTGTTGCTTATATGTACATTATTTGGATTGATGTAATATTTACACTTATCAGCATTTAAATTATATAATATGTTCACATTTTTATAGGCCTACAGTTTATGAGTGTACCGTATTATGTATCATTCTATCTTATATATATGTTATTTTGTTATCTCTTTTTATATATATTCATGTTATTTTCCCCTTTAGTCACTATCCCCATTACAGTCATTAAGTTACTGTTCTCCCATTGGTCCATTGTTACATGTTTAGACGACCATGTTACATGTTTAGAGAGGAATAATGAAAAAGATTATTTAACTTTTTAATTAATCAACCAAACCCATAGGGGAAAAAAACTTTTGATTTTACTAAAAAAATGTAGTACAACTCAAGAATTTACCATAAATATGTGTTTTAAAAATATTTAAACAATTTTTATACGATTTTTAATTATTTTCAAATTTCTTGTTTTTTATTTTTAAATAAAAAGTAGTCATCTTTTTATTTATTTATTTTTTATTTAATAGTTTGATGTATAACTCTTTTTACAAAAATATATAACCCTAAAATATTCTAGGATACAATTACAATTCAAACAAATAATTACAAAATTATTTTAGTACAGTAAAAAAAAAAAATATTTGTTAGTCAAATTTAAGATACATAAGTAACCGTGACAAAATTTTTACATAAGTAATCTAGGGTTAATACTGAAATAAAACTCAATGTTGTATTCACCACGACTTTTTATTTATCACCTAGGCTACTATTTTTAAATTATTTCATTGATAATTAGTTTATATTTATTTTTATTTATTATTTATCCTTGGGTAGGCTAACTAAAAATCATAATTTTAGATAATTTCAATTTTTGAAAGTAAATTTAGTAGGCCTAGTAAACATAACAAAACCAATAAACTGGAAAAATTACCAACTTATTGATGGTAAAAGGTTTTACCCTATAGAGCTACTTAAATTTGCCAACTCTTTAAAAATTCATATTTATAGGTTAAACAAAATTTACCTGTTCACAACAATGTGAATAATAAATAACGAAGAGAAATTAGAACTAATAACAAATTAGATTAGCGTACATTCAATCACCGCAAGAAGCGAGTAACTATGTAAGGTTCTGATTACAATCTTATTTATATAGGACAGCTACAACTTTCATAAAAAAAATTATGTCAGTATTTACTACAATTTATTCTCTACATTTCTATGTCTTTGAATGCCTCCCGAAAGTAATAGTAAAAAACTTCCTCACTTAGGGTAATTTTTATGTCATTCAAACCCGTATATTAGATTTAGACTTGTTTCAAAATTATACGCCTAGGAATATTTGACCATGGGCATAGATCATTTTAATGCTCACTTTATTACCTTTCCATCGATACCAAAAACATAATGTTTAGACAACCATAAAGTATTTAATTCGCAGTTTGAGCAAAAGCTTACAATTGCACTCGGAACTACTGGTTCAGTGTGTAACATGTGACGTAGCTGCGCGAGCCGGACGAGTTTACGCTCCTCGATGCACACACCTTCTTTAATACGCCTTGGGTCCAACTTACAAAATATGCTGACATTTACAAAAATGGCGCTGGATGAAGAAAAGAGTTTGCATTCATCGAAAAGATAGTTGACCTCCCTTTAGTTTCTTCTTTTAAGGGTCTGCTCCAGTAAAAATAAAATTGATTTTTATCCCATAAGAGCAATGTTAAATTTCAAACCATTTATTTCGTTTCCTTTTTATCATAAAATTGTTTGCAAGGTCTCATTTTAAGCACAGTCACAATACACTTCCCATTAAGCTAGAGAGCTGGAAATTGGTAAATTTATTTCTTACAATACATATGTACTATGTAAATCGTATTTGCATTTTATAGCGTGCTGCTAAGGGGTGAAAATGTAACAACCCCTAAAACAATAAATTTATTATTTTACTTCCAATTAAGCTAGAGAGCTGGAAATTAGTACATTTATTTCTTACACTACATATACTATGTAAATCGTATTTGCATTTTATAGCGTGCTGCTAAGGGGTGGAAATGTACTAACAACTCCTAAAACAATAAACATTTGTATTACTATGCGGCGAATCTTTGTATCGTGTGCGAAGCCATGGGTATCTGCTAGTATTACATAAATATCTTAGTAAAAGTATGCAAACCATCCCAATATTGTGGTTACATATACTTTTATTGTCTTCAACTAAACTATTATTCTTTATCCGGTTGTTTTGATTGTTATACCATCCGACAGGGAATTCAAAGGACTACAAAAAATATGTCTTAACATTTTTTGTTAAAATGTACTGTTTGTGAGTCATTTAGGCTTGAAGTTTTCAAACAGTCGCCATTTTGAAACGCATGATTGGATATAATCGCTTATTTTATTTAAAATATGTCGATGTTAGGTATAACTTAATTTCAAGTTTTAACTCAATCGGCCAAACCGTCCTCTATATATCAATTATTTTGTAAAAACACATACAGACAGACAGACGAAAAAGTAAGCACGATGTTTATATTGTGAAATATGATTGTCTCGATCCCAGGAACGTATCCACAAAAGGGGTCCAGAGAGTTCGGGGACACCCTGTAAAATACAATGGTAGTAATCATACTTTTTGTCTGTGATTTTGAACACACTAATCTCCACAATGACTGAACCAAATTGGATGTGGTTTTCAGTGATTTGTTTAGATAAGCTTGGGCCAACATTTAGTGTTTTTTTCATTTAAGAGTCCTTGGAGCGTAACCGTGCCACCGCGAACGACTCTAGCGCTTCTCTTCTCTCGGTCAACTAGAGAACTACGAGTGCCCGATACACATGCCGTTCGGCCCATAACGACCGACGTAACATTACTTCATTTAAACGTAAATTACCGTTTAATCTTTCCTCCTAAAAAGCATTGAAAATTTAACAGAGTTTTAAGAACTAATTTACTAAGGGAACTGTGAAAATTAAAGTCTCAAAAAACAAACCATTTTTTTGTAAAAAATATTTGTTTTTAGTATTAATTTTTTACTCATAAAGTAAATAAAAAACTACAAACAAAATTTCTTATCTCATAACGCCCTAGATATTTAAATTACAACCACTTTGGTGTGTGACAAATTATTTTGGGATGGTAAATAACTCTTCAGCGGCTGTTTGAAATTAACATTGCTCTTATGGCGGGCAAATCCAAGATTTCCGTTAGCCTCCAAGGACGCTTAAATCGGTTTATAAATACAAAAGTATATGTTAATTTTATAGTGCGTCTCGCGCGTGTATGTAAAGGCGTTGTGTATGCAAAACCCAAACTGACAGTATGTATCAACATTGCATAATTTCGCCTGGAAGTCATCGGGAAATATTACTGTAAGGATAGTCTAACTTAAGGATAGTCTCGTTGCTCCAGTAAACGAGAAAGCAACAGGAAACGCACTTCCGGTATCACTGTATTCCTATCTAAACAGTGAAATTTCTTGCAGCTGAACGTTTTGACACTGCCTCATTTCAAATCATTTTATAAGTCTATCTTTTGTAATTCAGTGTTGGAAAAAAACCCTGAATATTCTTTATAAAATTTCGGATCCGGATTGCAAATTTTTCATTATTAATTTTTTATTGTGTTAGGAAACAAATTCAAACTTTGTACTTACAAAATGTCAATTACATATCAAATCAAAAGCATTTAAAAAATGTAAATTGCAAGACGGATGCGTTTCGTGACTGTGCTTAAAATGAGATCTTGCAATCAATTTTATGATAAGAAGTAAACGAAATAAATGGTTTGAAATTTAACATTGCTCTTATGGGATAAAAACCCAAGATGGCCGCCACTACAGCAGACCTTTAAGTACAGTTCGAGCAAACTAGGAGTGAACTTGGCCTAATGGGCGAGTCATCCCTTCTACAGTCTACTTCTCCTTAAACCTGCCTTGGCGGTACAACCAATTCCACAAAAAAATAGGTCCACAAATAAATAACATTTAACTGAGGAAATAGACAGCGCTCTCATTCTTATAACTTTACGTACTTGCTTACAACCTTTCTATAAAAAAGTATTTCACATTTTAGAGAAAACTATGACAAATATCTATAAATAAGTAAGGTTTTGTTTCATACAAAATTATAAAATGTTATAACTGTGATGCAAAATTTTACTAAGTTTTTTTATAAAATAAAAGTGATGACAACAAAAATGTTCAAAGCGAGAAATTTTTGTATTTTTAGGCAAAAAGAAAACTTTTTGCGAGAAAGTTGTTGATAATTAGTGGAATTAACTTTTTTATTTAAAACAATTTTCTGTACGACCTTTTGTTTAGTCAGAAGGAAGGTAATTCCTGTAATGAATACATTTTGTGCTTGTTTGACATTGATTTGTTGCGATCCTGGCTGTTCCGCAGATCCAATGATACCATAATACTATCTAGTTTTAATCATACTGTATTATTTAAAGTTTAGTTAGGTTAAAGTTAGTTTTAGGTTTTGTATTCTTTTAATATTGTATTGTTAGTCGCCAGGTTGGTGAAAGTTAGTTAATACACATACGAAATTTGTGTGGGAAAAGTAAATAGGATGATGTAACGCGAAGGGTATCTCAGGAAATACTTCCTGCCTTCCTGCTCTCTTTATTTGTCGATTCCAAGAACGCATTCTCCTCATAATTTTTAACACATGCGCAAAAGATTTGTCAACCCTTGGTCCACATAAATTTCCAGTATAAAAAACTAAAATAAACTAACCCGAATTCGTAAAATGTTTCTGAATATTTTAAGTTATTATAATGCATAGTATCCGATCCTGTATTATAGCACGATAAGGTTTTTTTGTGACACTTGTATATATTTATAAATAAAACAACTAATTTTTACACGTCCTGCTCACTAAGAAAAATGTGTTTATCACTTTTATTTACCGTTACATTACACTGACAAACTAGGGTGTACAGTGAAGAAAAGAGGTCTATTTTTTTTATTGAGGTTGTACTGGTGACGTTGGACACAACAAACACAGCGTGGGGACCGGGCCTTACTTCCCCTCTCGGGGTTCATTGCCGGCGTGAGGAATCTGTAATTCAAGCCGGTACATCCGTTATGACTTCCTGTTGAAATAATATCTTTCGCAGCTATCTGGCTTCTTCGAATTGAGTCGATCTTTATTGAGATTTATTTATGTATTTTTCAAATTTTATTTGTTAATTTATAATTTATGTTATGGATTTTATTAGTGAAAGGTACACACCATACAGGTTTATACACACATCAGAGAGATATACACCGGCTGGTGATCATTTGAAAACTTCAAACTCGTATTAAAAGACTTATAGCCCAAGTATCAAAATTCTGTAAACGAGAGCGTATAGTTCTAATTGGGGAATAAAAACAAATATTTTCATGCCCCATGCCCCTCCCTTACCCAAAGTCAAAATTTTGAAATGGCAACGCATACTTTGTGACACCTCAAATAGAAGCTCATAAAAATGCTGTATTTTGGTGAAAAAGGTTGAAATCGACCAAGGCGTTTGGTATCAGCAGCCAATAATGTTATTTCTTACACAACAATTACTAACTACTACTTACTGCTAATAACACAACACCATTACTTACTGAATGCAATGATATTGCCAAAAAGCCAAAAATATTTGTTTAACATAACAATTGACAATTTTGTAATCAGTATATGTAAGTGATAAGGACAAGTAAGTATCTTATCATAATTTTATTTTCCTTATCTACAGTATTTGTGGAGACTGGCTTGGTAAGTGGCTATCTCTGGACATATTTTTAGTTTCCACACACCAAAGGTCGCCAATTTGGGAATGTAGTTTAATTTGCTCAGTGACAGTGGTGAGTGTTGTACGTCTTGCTTCACAAAGAAAATGGAAAATACAGCCTCCAAGGAAGAGTTGAGATTATTTTTATATATGGATCAGAGAATAAGTGAGCGAATAGAACTGCTAACACATTCAACACACTACATCCTGAAAGGAATGTGTCACCTAGGTACATCATAGATTTAGTTACAAAATTTACTGAAAGTGGTTCAGTTAATAACAAGAAAAGATCTGGTAACAGAGTTGTACACGAATTATCTCAAATTGAAGTGATTCCTATTGTTGATGAAAACCCTAATAAATCCATTCGTCAACTTGCTGTTGAAACGGGATTATATGTTGGTTCCGTTCAAAAAGCGTTGAAAATTAACAAAGTTCATCATTACAAAGTCCAAGTTTGTCATGGACTTAATGAAGATGATTATGACAGTCTGATTGAATTCTGTGAACAAATGAGTACACTCATTATTGGTAATGAAAATGTTGTGAAAAATATTTGCTTCAATGATGAATGTACATTTTATGTTTTTATGTTAACGGTTTTGTTAATAAACACAATTGCCGATTTTGGTCAGACCAAAACCCACATGTATTCGTTGAAGGGCCATCCCAATGGCCTGAAAAAATTTATGTTTGGGCAGGAATACTTGGCGACACTATTGTTGGACCTGTATTTATTGAAGGAAACTTAAATGGAGAATTTATTGTACTTCGATTTGCTAGAAAACACTATTCACCCTCTTATTGTGGAAACACTTGAAAACCAGGTAAATGAAGTAGGCCTGTTAAATTTAGTTGCGGATATGCTTTATTTTCAACAAGATAGAGCTCCTGCACATTATGCTCTTCCTGTACGACAATGGCTGGATGCACACTACCCGGAGCACTGGATCGGTAGAAGAGGATCAATTGAGTGGCCAGCAAGGTCTCTAGACCTAACACCTTTAGATTTTTTTGTGAAGTCACTTAAAATCAGTAGTTTTTAAAACAACTCCCACCAGTGTTCAAGACTTGAAAAACAGGATCACTGCTGAGTGCAGCGGCATAACCAGAGAAACTTCTAGAAAGGTTAGGCAAGAATTTGAAAGTAAGCAATAATAATAAATAATTTTAATAAGCATGTAAATAATTTTATTACATGAACAACAATGATACCAATTTGAACATTTGATTTAAAGTTTACAAAAGATTTATAACAGTATTCAGTGAGTTATCAGTATGTAGTAGTTAGTAATTGTTGTTTAAGAAATAACATTATTGGCTGCTGATACCAAACGGCTTGGCCGATTTAAATTTTTTTCACCAAAATACAACATTTTTTAAGAGCTTCAATTTGAGGTGTCACAAGGTATATGTTGCCATTTCAAAATTTTGTCTTATTCCCCTAGTTAGTACTATACACTCCCGTTTTCATAATCTTAAAACTTGAGCTATAAGTCTTTTAGTACGAGTTTGAAGTTTTCAAATGAACACCCTGTGTTGAGTGGACACTGGGGTCTCGCCGATGAAGCCGGCTGGCCGTTCAAGATGGAGTCTATTCCTTTGATCTTGGCCAGTACCGCGCGCAGTCCGGTTCATTCACTGCCGTGAACTCATGTTATCAAAAATTATAAATTAACAAAACTATTTGCAAAAATAATAACAAAAACCTTTACATAACATACATAATTAACTAACAAAATCACTCTTATGCTATAATAGTAGGCTAAAAACTGCGCGACGAGCCAGCTACGACGATTACTGCTCTTTAAATAATCGACGATTGCTAAGTAAGTACTAAGATATATTTTTCTCTTACTAAATAACAAAATTATTCCTCGCATGTCGAAAATTTTATGTTCGTTTGTTTTTTAATAGGAAAACTACCGGGCTCGAACAAAATTTATTTACGACGAAATAATAATTTTGTTTAGAATCATATTACTTAAAAACTATAAGAGCTAGAAAAACCTAATATGTAACTGTTTTTGTTGTTCTACCTTATGGACTGGTTATAATATACTTATAATTAAATAAATACCTTATTTATATATGCTGCTCGCAGTCCAGTAATCGTTTTTTTAATCGGTGACGACCGTTTCGCCTATTTCATTCAGGCATTGTCAAACCGAAACTTTTATGTTATAGCATTTGATTTAAATGCTCGTCACTTTAAAAATTACACAAAAACACAAAAATATATAAATAAGGTATTTATTTAATTATAAGTATATTATAACCAGTCCATAAGGCAGAACAACAAAAACAGTTATGAATTCAGCTAGCTATGCTAAAACTGCCTACAAATTTAGGAATGACAACATGAAGCTACACAACACAATACAGAATATTAAGTTTAATAAACTTTGCAAAACTCATAATATTTTACCGAGCTATATTCGTGTAAATGTTAACTCTTCTTCGAAAGCTGGACAAAAAGCTAAATCAATTGCTGAACAAGTTTGGTTAAATATGGAAATTAAACTGCTACATGGCAAGAAACAATTTTTAAATAATGAAATTTATAAAACACACCTACTACTCACTAAAAATTTATCGAAAATTGAATTTGATCAATTATTAGATTCCGTTGAAAAATATGTAGAAATTAAAATCTCTAAAAAAAAGAAAATCTTGATTAAGAAATTTGCGAGATTGAAGAATGTTAACGATGAAAAGGAACATAAAATTGTATCACAATTCATGGATACCCATAATTTTCACCCACGCGTTTTGAACAAAACAAATATAAAATTTAGTAAACCGGAAATGGATTTACTCAACAAAGGTTTGAAGCACAACATCGAGCCAAAACTTGAAAACTTTAATCAAGCACTTATCAGCATCGAAGCAGCTATCCAATGTTTGCCACAGAACAAACAAAACGTAACCAGATGTTTGATCAGCGATAAGTGCGATTCGAAGTTAGTCTCTGATAGTTTAGTAAATATAAACAAACCTAACCGCTACGATGATGAGCAACATATAGCTAGAAATATAACGTCTAAATTACAATTACACGATGCCATTGTCACTAAAGCAGATAAAGGAAACACCTTAGCTATATTATCTAATCGTAACTACATAGAAAAAACAGAAAACTTTTTTAGTGAAAACAATATAACTAAACTAAAAACCGACCCTACTGAAAGGTTTAACAAAGAAATAAAAACGGTTATCAATTCATGCAACCACATTTTCGACAAAAACTAAATTAGACAAATAAAAATGATCAAACCATCCGCACCTAAATTAAGATCTCTACCGAAAATCCACAAATCTGAATGCCCTATAAGACCTTTAGTTAATTTCATAAACGCTCCCACGTACAGGCTGTCGAAAAAATTGGATCAAATATTGAGAAACAACATAACTTTCATCCATAATTATTCATTAAGAAATAGCGCAGACCTTATTAATAAATTGAACCATATAGAAATAAATAAAACCAGTATACTAGTTTCATTTGATATAGAAAACCTGTACACAAATGTACCAATATCTGAAACAATAGAAATTATAAAAAGCAACATTTTAGGCAATAATACCATGGAACACGACAGATTGGACGAACTAATCTTACTCCTTAATACGTGCTTACAACAAAACTACTTTGTTTTTAAAGATGTTTTTTACATACAAAACAAAGGATTAGCCATGGGTTCTCCACTCTCTAGCGTGATGGCAGAAATATTTCTAAATTATATGGAAACTAAATACATAATGCATACTTCAAATCAATTTCAAAAAGATATACAATTTTACTACAGATACGTCGATGATACTATTTGTCTGTTTACGGGTACTATAAGACAGTTAAAAATGTTCACCAACTACTTGAATGGAATACACCCATCACTTAAATTCACCAACGAATTAGAAACAAACAATAGGATCAATTTCCTAGATTTAACCATAATTAAAAATATCAACAAATTCAATTTTAAAGTATACAGGAAACCAACACAGACTGACCATACAATACATGCAACATCCAATCATCCCCATAACCACAAAATGGCAGCCTATTCCAGCTTTGTACACAGAGCTCTCACCGTACCCATGAATACAGTTGATTATAACAAAGAAATTAATATAATAAAACAGATCGCAGTTTCGAATGGCTATGACCACAAAATAATTGACAGATTAGTGAAGAATAAAACTTGTAAACCTACCATAAAAGAAAAAACCAAATATATCAGCACGGAATTCCATGGAATAGTAGAGAATGTCGCAGGAAGGATATTTAAAAAACAAGGTTACACGTTAGCATTCAAAACAGGAAATAATTTAGGAAATGCATTAAAACCTAGAAATAAAGAAAAATGCCCATTCAATGCAAGCGGCGTATATAAAATATCTTGTGACAATTGCCCTAAACACTATATCGGCCAAACGGGAAGATCGTTTAAAACCCGATTTAAAGAACACTTACCGAAAAGAAACCTTAACCCAATAAAATCTAAATTTGCTGAACATCTAGTAGAAACAGGCCACAATTATTCCAATATAGATAGCAATATGCAAATATTACATAAATGCTCAAAAGGGCCAATTATGAATGTCCTAGAAGAATTCCAAATTTACAAACAATGTATTTCTGATCCATCTATTTTATTAAACGAAAAAGTCCACTTTCAATCGAATACCATCTTCGACAGTATAATTAAATTAACCCCTTCAACTAGAAGACATAACCACCCGCAAAACTAGTTTTTTTTTTTCAGTACTGACTAAGCAATGAACTAGTGAACACGTGTGTCCATGTTACTTGACATAATTAACATTGCGATTATTTTAAATGTAGTTTTTTGTGTTTCAAAGTGTTGTGATGTGTTGTGTTGTGTGTTTTTGTATAATTTTTAAAGTGATGAGCATTTAAATCAAATGCTATAACATAAAAGTTTCGGTTTGACAATGCCTGAATGAAATAGGCGAAACGGTCGTCACCGATTAAAAAAACGATTACTGGACTGCGAGCAGCATATATTTATAAGTAACCTAATATGGTTTATTATTTAGAGCAAACATTTAGCAATAACTTGTTAATTTAATTTTAAATTAAAAAATTTGAAGAGTAATTTGACCAAGAAAAAGGAAAATTTATTTAAATTCTAACATAAAATCTTCGTCCCTTAGGGGAGGTAGCGCGGCGCAACGAGGCGCGGCGCCGTTTGCGAATAAATGAAAAATTGTTGGAGGTCGGTACCGCGCCGCGCTTCTCTACCGACCTAGTGGACGAGGCACAGGTCGGAATTTGTTGTGTTCGGATAACTTCGACTGTACTCGACAACATTCGTACCTATCCAACTCTCATATCGGCAGCTGATCTACAACCACAACAAAGTCTTTTTGCACGTGTCGCAATTCAAAGGTAAGTCTAGTTTGTAGATTCATTACTAACCAAAAATAATTTGTCTCTCTTCCTTACAATTTTACCTACTTGCATATAATATTTATACAAAAAAAGGTATTTCACCTTTTAGAAAAATATATGGCAAATATAATTAAGTAAAGGTTTGTTTCATACAAAACGTAGAAAATGTTATAATTGTGTTGAAAATGTTGTATTTTTAGGAAAAATTTAAACTTTTTGTGACAAAGTTATAGATTATTAGTTGAGTTAATACAACAGTGCAACCAATCTGTTGCTCATTTCAAAAACGTAATGTCTCAAGTTCATGTACGTTAATTAAAACCCTTAAACTGTAAATGCATATTTTTTTACAATGTCGTTGCGTGTGCAAGCATATTTTCAAAAATTCGCCAAATTTAGTAATTATAAACCAATCTTACAGTGTTCCGTAGTTTTTTTGTAGAGAAAGATTCAAAGCATTCATATAACAGTAAAAATTTATTGATGCAAAATTTACAAAGTTATTAGCTCAAGAAACAAAAAATGTTCAGTAACAGAAGGAAAAGTTCAACTTTAGGCCTACATAAGAAGTAGTAAAAATTGTTTGTAATTTTTTCTAAATGTAAAGTTTGGTAATTAAGTTATAAATAGAACTGTATAAAAATATATATCAATTTCAAATTTCTTATTTTGAAAACACCAGTTTTTATGTTCTTACTACAAGACTGCTAACAAAACTACTCCTAGTTTGAATAGTAATTTAGGAATATATGCTTTGCCCAAAAATTAAATATTATTATAACAAAGTGCAGACAATAAATCAAAGAATTGAACTGTATATTTGTAAATTATTGTTTTGTAAAAGTATTTCACATAGTGTTACTTGAATAACAAAATTTTGTCAAACGAATAAACTTCAGGTGACGAATAACAGGTGACCAAAATGGTGTGAAAGCTATTGCGCCGAGCTCTGAGTGGACGAGGCTCTCCACGCGAAGCCCGCACAGCGTCGCGCCTTTCTACTGACCTAGTGGACGACCAGCTTTAAGACTCGACGTCTTTTATACTTTCACATATATATGTTTAATTAAGATATCATGAAACACATTGTGTGCAATATATTAAGATATTTTAATCGTTAATAAGTATTATGTAGACCTTTAACAGGTTTGACGTAATTATTTTTCATAACAGATTGACAATTAATTAATTTATGATTTTAATAGCCTTGTTAAGGCTATTTTTCCTTTCTTTATATTAGGATAATTAATTAAGGTTCTGTATATTAAAAGAAAAACCCCGAATCTTTTTTTGGTCTGTCTGTCTGGCTGGGGCAAGCACAGTGGTCGAGAGACTAAGTGTATTAGTCCAGCCTGCTACAGTAGACCTACCATCAAAACAGGTTGCATAGGTTACTGGCTATCGATTTAGTCCAGCCTGCTACAGTAGACCTACCAACAAAACAGGTTGCGTAGGTTACTGGCTATCGATTTAGTCC
>JAGFPH010015075.1:9515-22024 GCA_018207615.1 Philaenus spumarius | reverse complement strand
CCTCTACATTATTGGACGGATGTACCTTCCAAATTTCAAGTCTCTAGTTTTAATAGAATCGGCTCTGCGTTGATCGTCAGTCAGGACATTGCATTTTATATAAGAGATAGTAAATATATACAGGGTGTTTACTAAAAACCATTCAGGACTTTGGGATATGATTCCTCATACAAAAAGTAAGAAAAAAGTTCCTATAAACATAGGTCCGAAAACGCTTCGTTTTCCAGATATCCGCCATTTTGTTTTTTGTACAAAATAATTCATATCTATAGAACGGTTTGATTGATTGAGTTCAAACTTGGTATGAAGTTTAACCTAACAATGATATATCTCAAGAAAAATAAACGATTAAATCCAATCATGCGTTTCAAAATGGCGGCTGTTTGAAAATTACAAACCTAAATTACTCCAAAACCGTACATTTTAACGAAAAATGTCAAGACACCTTTTTTGTAGCCCTTTTGATTCCCTATCGGATGGTGTAACTGTCAAAACAATCGGATGAAGGATAATAGCTAAGTTAAAAGGTAATGACAACAAATGTCCATACAATATTGTAGTATTTACTGCGTTGGTATAGGATGCCGAGTTGAACAAACCAATTAGTACACATAGCTGGTTTTCATGGAATTTGATTTTAAAAATTTTAAATGGCCGCCATTTTGAAATTTCATGAGTCTGATCAAAGATATTTTTGGAAAATATTTATAGCTATAAAGTTAAAGGGTATTCCAAGTTTCATAAACATATCTCCAAGGAATTTTGAGTTATTGATTATTGAAAAAAAATATACAAAATGGCGGATTACGGTTAAACTAAGCCGAAATCGAAAAAATAGTATACCACATTTTCGATTTATTTTTGCATTTATAATCTGAATCTGCATAGCCCGCTACAAAAATAACTAAAAAATTTTCTAAATTTAAAAAAAATGATGATTTTAGGCTAATTTTGGTTGTTGTAGACAATTACCGAGAAATTATGTTTTTAGTTTTTTGTCGATAACTCGGTTATCCTTTGACCTACCGAAACTACAAAAAAATATTGTGTCTGTCGTTAAAAAATAAAAATATATCGTCTCTTGTAATTTTTTTGTAAAGTTAACGGTTTTCAAGAAATTCCACGTTAAAAATTTGTAACGGCCGCCATTTTGAAAAATATAAAAATAAATTCTTTGTGTTTGGTATACTTGTTAATCGTAACATATAAAGTGCTTATTAAAAATTTGAACTTTATATCTTATCTATTTCCAGAGTTACAGTGAGTTTTTGTAAAAAAAAAAAAAAAATGGCGGATTACGGCTAAACTAGGCCGAAATCGAAAAAATGTTATACTACATTTTTGACTTATTTTTGCATGTAGAATCTGAATCTGCATAGCCCGCTACGCTTTACTGAATCACCCTGTATATATAATCCAAATACCACTCACTGACTCACTCATCACGAAATCTCTAAAATCACCGAACGGATTGGAATGAAATTTGGTATGTAGCTTCATCTAGGGCCCTAGGTGCTCGCTAAGAAAGGTTTTCAACAAATTTAAAATTTTAGGGGAGTTGGGGGGGGGGGGGTGAAAGTTACTAAAAACACCCATAAGAATACATAGTGTAATATATTTATTGATATATATATTTTTTGTTAATATACATTTAACTTTGATTTGTCTAACCGCGTAAAGCCGGTTCGAGCAGCTAGTAATGTATAATATGTGTTCGCACTCTAGCGGCCACATTTTAGGTCAGATTCGGTCCAAATTTGGTACACATGTTGGTTTTTGAAGCTGCTCGCACTAGTTCATCAGCAAAAAATCCAACAACCGGAAGTACGTTTTTCGACAGGACGTGACCTTTTTTAGATTTTTACTTTCTCCACCCTATACGTAGTATATGGAGAAAGTATTGTTTTCGTAAAAATGTTCGAATTTGAATTTTCAGTTGAATTATCTGTTTTGGTGCTCCCAGAACCCCAAAAAATTGTTTAGTGCAATTATCTGTGTTGGTGCTCCCTGAACCCAAAAAAGTGTTTTTAGAGTGGTGTCTGTCTGTCAGTCTGTCTGTATGTATACACGACCAGAGAGGACACTATTGGTCCGATTTTCATGAAATTTGGTATGTAGGTACTAAACCCTAATATCTCCAGGCGTTTTTTTCATTTTTTGGAATTTTAATTTTTAAGGGTAATTTACCCCTAAAAACCCATAAAAAACGACAAAAATGCAAATTTCTCAAAAACGGCTCTAATGATTTTGATCAAATTTTCAGTATTTATAGTGCTTAAGATGCCAAACAAAATGACACCACCCGCTTTTATATAAACTTCGGCGTTTTATAATTATGGGGAAATGTTTAAAAATAAACAAGTTTGTGTTGTCAATCTAACATCGCGGCAGCGGCCGCACAGGGTAGCACCACGGTAGCGAGCACGGCCAGTAATTCAAAGGTCGCGTGATCGAATCCCGCCTGGGCAATAATTTTTTTATACGATTGACGTAGGTAGAATATTATTTTTTTGTTTTGTTCTAAAAAGTAGTAAAAAATAAAATGATTAAAAACAATATTATTTTGATTACAGTAAGTTGGGAGAAAGTTTGTGTCAGTTAACTGATACCGTTTATTTATACGAGAATGATATTTGTTTGGGGTTTCGTCTTAACAAATAAGTGTAGGATATTTTTCTGCACATTTTGTTTTTTACACGATCTTAAAGCTCGCTTGGTTCCCCCAATATCAATCAAAACGTAAAATACTATAAAAGTACCCGGTTCAAATCCACGTGGAGGCCGCAAGGGCGAGTTTGTACGCTACGAGCGAAGCGAAGCAATCCATAACGCCAGTACCCAAGGACGAGTTTCAAACTAGCACCTCGATTATTCCGCTGCGAGTGGAAGGAAGGAGTGCGCGAGTCGAAGCTCAAATTCTACTAATATAGTTCATACACACAGGCAGCTATTCAACGCCTTCGTGAGTAGATCAATTTCAAAACTAGTTGGTTGAAACAATAATACATTATATATGAACTTTATTTAGGAAATTCACTCAACTTACGTCAGCGGCTCAGTTGCGCGGTCGAATTTTTTAATATCTACTGCTATTGGGTTTTATTAAGACACATACAAAATATTTAGAAAAATATGAATTACGGTTACCGGACATTAGACCACACGGACATTCGACCACATGTAAAAATATGCGGACATTCGACCACACTTTTGGAGCAACTACCTGGATTGGGTCAGCTAAGGATATGTAAATATTACTCGCCGGAAAATCCACCACATATTTAATGAAGGGTGGGGGGACGGGGGTTGGAAGATATTAAGGGGATGGTCGTAGGCCCAAGGGCTGGTGCATCCGCTACTACTACACTAGCCTACTTCAAGGCTAACTACACTACTCCGTCTCGTCCTCATAATAAGTTTTGCCAAATTAGTTTATTATATTATATATTATTATAACCTAACCTAACCTAACCGACCATCCCCTTTATATCTTCCAACCCCCCTCCCCCACCCTTCTTTAAAGGTGTGGTGGATTGTCCGGCGAGGAATTTGGTATCCTCCATTTTGCGGTCAGTCCATTTACCGGTCAGTCCATTTACCGGTCAAGTGTGGGGGTGAGGAGGCTCTGGAGAGGGGAGGTTTTCCATTTTGCGGTCAGGTTTCGATTCCTAGAATACCTGACTATTTTGAATGAATAGGTTCCATGCACATAGAGCAGCAACAGTTCTTGATTGTTTGCAGATGTCGAGTTTTAGATCTTCACGAGGAGTTGTTGACGGAGCCACTTTTATATTAACAGACAGATTCTTCTTAAATTACAAATCATGTCTGATGATATTATAAATGGCCGTTTATTTCAACAAACTAGTCTATATACAAACAAGTAGGCTTGAACACATCAGTATTCCGCCGGAATACTACCCCCCAAGCAGGTTCCTACAATTATACTGTTATCGGCAACATACTGTGACTAAACAGTTTAGGTTAGTCCTCTAGTTTTTTTTTTATTCTAATTATATCGAAACTTGAGTGTGCGTGACTGGAAAACTGCCATCGGCCTGGCTCGCCGCTCTGAGTCATCAACCTGGCTCACATGTTCTCGGGATTTTAGAAATATGTGACCGCAAAATGGAAAACTATTTTTGACCCACCCCTCCAGATTTTTTGGGTTGACCGGTAAATGGACGATTTTACCCTTTGATCGGTAAATGGACGACCGCAAAATGGACACAACCGAGGAATTTACATACCCCTAGCTGACCCAACCCAGGTAGTTGCCCCAAAAGTGTGGCCGAATGTCCGCTGTGGTCGAATGTCCATGTGGTCTAATGTCCGGTCACCATGAATTACATATTAATTCATCGTTTTTTTTTCTATAATTAGTTATATAGAATGGTGATCGCAATGTTCACCTTACCATCTGTTATGTAAGTTTGACTTGTTATTTTAACTGATACAAATATTCACCTCCATTGTTGTTAATGTTATTTAGAGTGCTGATAGTTTGTGATTCGTTCCAATTTCGATATTAACTTCTTTTTAACAAAATGAGTCGTGTTTATCAGAGCAAGTTTTGAAATTTTAACATACCATCGTCCTTATTTTCTGGTTTTCTGTATTAATTTAATATTTAAAAAAATAACAACTACTTGGATTACAACTGATGTAGACAACTGATTTGACAATCACAATATTTGACTATCGTGTCGTCTCAGCGCGCCGAGGAAGTGGTAGAAGGCACTATTATATTATCATCTGATTGTATTGCCAGTCTTGTCTAGTCGTAAATATCAACTTCTGAATTTCATTAACGCGTATACTGTGACTATACAGCTAAAAAAAAACTGACAGAACTGAGGAGAAAACTCTGTGGTGTGTGGGTTACTTCAGTTCTCTCCTCAGTTCTGTCAGTTTTTTCACGCAGTATAGGCACAGTCTGCTGTGCGTGCAACGAGTGACCGAAAAAAATATTGGGTCTGCGTCGGACCAGACGGTGGAAGTTATACTTCTTTGGCCATTCGTATAGTTTCCTATAATTTTTGAAAAAAAAATTCCCAGCCGGGGATTGAACCAGGGATTCTAGCGTGGAAGTCGAGTGCGTTAACCACTCGCCCACCGAGACTCTTGAGGTATCTCTTGTAGAGAAAAGGTATAAAAAGGCACATTCCGGATTTTACTCCTAACGCGTGACGCGATTTCTCGACCAAGCGGAAGAAAAGGCGCCGTGAACGCTAGAAACAACTGGACAAGACTGTGCAAACTGTTCGATTATCTGAGCCAACTGCGCATTTTATCTGTGCAAAGTAGAGTCTCTCGCGCAGGCCAAAAGCCTGGGTAAAAATCTGAAAGAACTGCGCCGTTTCCTCAGTCTATCGCTCAGAGATGACGTCACACGTGATAAACGACGCAATTAAACTGATAGTGTGGTGGGGCCCCTTTAGTGTGTGGGGCATTAGTTAGTTGAACATGGTCATCCTGAATGTATTATTGTGTAGGCCTACATGTATTGTGTGTGATTATCCAGCGTACTTAAAAGGGGGCGCTACCCTGTCCGCCATATTGAATCTGATTCCCATAAGAGCAATGCTACAGAATAAGTCATTTTTTCCGTTAATTCGTGGAATAAATTTAAAAATTTGGTTTCATTTTGAAGTACTGTCATATGCGGATGTTGATTGCTGAATACATTTTCAAAAACCGTTTTATTGTTTTCATAAACATGATATAAATAGTAGGAAATATTAAACTTTATTAATTTTTTACTCAGTTGCAAAAAGAGATATTTCAAAAAACCTTAACAATCAACACCCACAATCTATTTTACTTTAAGGGGAAAATACAGCTTTCGTTTTTTTTAAACAAAAATATGCTTAATAGTGAAGGTATGTTTTGGTTATTTAACAATGAAATTGGTATCCAACTTCGCCGTTTTGAATATAGGGAGCCGAGCCTTATAATGTTTTAATTTGAATCTTTCAGAAGACCTGATACAAAATCACTTGTTTGAAAGTGTGAAACCTGATAAGATTAGGCCAACAATTACAACAAGAGCAAGTTGGTATTGTTGTTCCGCTGTTCCGTTCCGCTCCGGTGTAAGGAACAATGACAAGACAACAAGAGGAATGTCAGGGTTTGACACCCAACTATGTACAGTCGGTTCGAATAATCGTAGGTACTACGTCATATAAAGTATGCATTTGCTTATTGACAGTTGGAGTCAATAACATTGCATTCTACAAAACGTACACTTAGTTATATAAACGCGATTAATTAATATTTGCTTTAAAACAAAGTATAAAAAATAAATATTATATTAAGTACAAACTTAAATGAAAATATTTCAATACGGTAAACGTCCCAGTCTTTCAAAGTGTTCCTAAAAAATTCTACAAGCCCAAGGAACTCTTCAACAGAATACAAATTGAGAGAGGAAAAGCTATTTATAAATAAATGTGTGTGAGTTTTTGAATATTTATCTTTCGAGATGGTAGATTCCTATATTTGTTCAACCTGTGTTAGCACAGTTGCAAAAATATTTTAGCATCGATTTACCGTAATTATGTACCTCTTTATTCAGAACTGTATTACACGTGAATTTTGTATGTCAATTCAATCTATACTATCACTATACTAATATAAAATTATAAAGAGGTAAAGTTTGTTTTTTTGTTTGTTTGTTTGTTTGTATGTAGTGGGTAATCTCTCGAACTACTAAACCGATTGAAAAAATAGTTTTACTAATAAAAAGCTACACTATCCCTGCGTAACATAGGCTATAATTTATTTTGATAAAAACATTTTTTTATTTCAATATTTGTAAATTTAGTGGGAAAAAGTTCTTAGGTTAGGCCTAGACTGATAACTCAACACATGTATTTAAATTTATTACCACAGCAACCAATTTAATAAAATTACAGATAAAAGCTGTTTGCTGTAATATTTTCATTAACAGCTAATTTCAAGCTTTGAACTGTATTTCTAACTTTTAGGTTAGGTTTTTTTTAAGTGTAGGCATAAGCTTTGCTGGTTCTTTTAAACTTTATTATAGGCCTAACTGTTGTTATAAAATATATGAAATAATTTGATTTGAACTTTTAACATTATTTACCATCTTAACTTTGGGGATATTATTATCCTATTCATCTATATATATATATATATAAGCGAAATACCACTCACTCACTCACTCACTGACTCACTCATCACGATTTCTCAAAAACTACCGAACGGATTGAAATGACATTTGGTATGTAGCTTCCTCTAGGGCCATAGGTGATCACTAAGAAAGGGTTTGAAAAATTCTAAATTTTAGGGGAGGTTTGGGGGGATCAAAGTTATTAAATCACGATTTCTTCAAAACTACAGAACGGATTGGAATGAAATTTGGTATGTAGCTTCCTCTAGGGCTATAAGTGTTCACTAAAAAAGTGTTTTAAAAAAATTGGAAATTTTAGAGGGGTTTGGGGAGTAAAAATTACTAAATCACGATTTCTCCAAAATTACCGAACAGATTGGAATGAAATTTGGTATGTAGCTTCCTCTAGGGCCATAGGCGCTGACTAAGAAAGGGTATGAAAACTTTCTAAATTTTAGGAGGGGTTTGGGGGGATCAAAGTTACTAAAATCATAATTTCAGATCTTTTATTATTATGACAATAGTGCTTTTATTATTTAAAATCTATATATATAAAAGCCAAATACCACTGACTGACTGAACACTTAAAAAGAATACAATTACGTTAAAAAGACTGAAAATACCAACCACCACGGGCAACGCCGTACGGGTCAGCTAGTAGCCTACTAATATAAAATTACAAAGAGGTAAAGTTTGTTTTTTTGTTTGTTTGTTTGTATGTAGTTGGTAATCTCTCGAACTACTAAACCGATTGAAAAAATAGTTTTACTAATAAAAATCTGCACTATCTCTGCTTAAGATAGGCTATAATTTATTTTGATAAAAACATTTTTTTATTTCAATATTTGTAAATTTAGCCGGAAAAAGTTCTTAGGTTAGGCCTAGACTGATAAATCAACACATGTATTTAAATTTATTACCATAGCAACAAATTTAATAAAATAACAGATAACAGCTGTTTGCTGTAATATTTCCACTAACAGTTAAGTTCAAACTTTGTACTGTATTTCTAACTTTTACGTTAGGTTTTTTTTTAAAGTGTAGATCTGAGCCTCACTGGTTCTTTAAACCTTTATTATAACTATTGTTATAAAATATACGAATTAATTTGATTTGAACTTTTAACATTATTTACCATCTTAGCTTTGGAGTTATTATTAATCCTACTCCTTTAGTATAAAGAAAACATAACACGATTATGTGTATAAAAGGTTCCAACGGGGTTGGCGTGCGGAGCACGCATGGGTTTCCCCCAGTTCAAAGATAAACATGTATGGAAATGTCAATACACCAATATATACGGGTGATTTTTAAGTATGAAAACAGCTTAGTTTTATTAATCCTAAATTTTGGTGGTTCTTGAATTTTTTTCCGCCATATTGGATTCAACTTTATGTTTTTAAAATGGAATAGTGGTCATGTGACACGTCATTTCAATGTGAAATTTCAAGAACAAAACTACGCCTTAGACCGTTTTTCGATAGATACCTTCGTTTTCGAGTTATAAACATTCGAAGTTGCAATTTTGGGAAGATTGGGTTAGCAAGAAAAAAGGTAGTAAACAATGCATAAACCATTTTATTGGGTTTTTAAATCATAACTAATCATAATTAAATCATAATCATAACTAAGTTTAAACTGAGGTAAGACATGATAATAATAAGAAAGTAATTAATAAATATTTCATTACTAATTTACAATCGAAACATTAGTTTGACATTTTTTAATAAATAATATTTTAAAAATGAAGTCGGTGATATAAAGACTGAACGTTTCTTTTTGTTTTGAAAATGATACCAGCTGTTTATTTTGTAGTTGTATTGTTTATTTGTTATTATCATGTCTTGCCACCGTTTAAATAGAGTTATTAGATAACATGCAAAAAACGGTTTATGCAGTGTGTTCGACCTTTTTTCTTGCTAACATAATTTTCCCAAAATCGCATAACTTTGAAAATTTTGAATGCTCATAACTCGGAAACGAAAGAATCTATTGAAAAACTGTCTAAGCCTTTGTTTGATTCTTGAAATGACGTGTCACATGATCACCAACCCATTTAAAAACATAGGCCTAAAGTTGAATACAATATGGCGGATACAAGATGACGGACACAAAATTCCAGAACCACCAAAATGTTGGATTTTTAAAATTACGCAGATCCCCACAAGCTTCTTCCGCCAAGTACGTCTCAGTTACGGAATATAAAGCAGTTTCCATACTTAAAAATCACCCTGTATTACGTTCTTTAATCAAAATCAAGTTTTAAATAATACTATAAAATACCAACTGTAGTATTTATCAGGAAAAACGATTTGTCCTAAAAGTTTAACTCTTCCTGCTTCTGTACTAACAGTTGTGCATCTCAACACTGAACCAGATTATCAACTCAACAGACTAACAAAGATTATATTTAAACAAAAGAAACAATGCAGGATCAAGAACCGATCCCTGTTGCACTCCATAGTTCAGTTTGACTCTATTTGACAGCCCTATACAATGTGTGCCCATTGTTTCTTATTGGACAGGCATTTTTTATCCACGATGAAGGATTTAATCTCACTCCAATGTGCTCCGAGTCCAGTATCGATTTAAAATATACTGAATTTAAAGACTTTGGAAAGTTGTGAAAATTACTTAATATTTGTTCAAGTCTATGGAGTCTTGCACTATAAAGTCAAACCAGCTGCAGCCATTCCTTTCGCCAATCTCTTCAAAAAGGGTTTCCCAAATATTTTACCGAAAACTGATAATGTGGAAACAGGATTAAATACTTGACTTATTATAATCATTTTGGCACTTTTTTGTGAAGGGGAATAACTTGGGAATTTTTTGGAACGACGATCCTTAACGCGGATTGCGGTAGGAGTTAACAAATAGAAAATGTAATGCGTAACGAAAAAAAGTGTTACCAAATTGGTTGCTATGGCAATGAGTGTAAACACATTCAAGAAACATGTGTTTTGGTTCATCAATTTAAATTACGAGACAATCGATGATTCAGCGTAGTTCAGATAATATTATCGTCAAGCGCTGAAATTTTAGGTTAGGCCTAGAAAATAATTTTAAGTCAAGGCCTAACCTAAAATTATTGTATGCATGTTGCCGTTAAAACAGGTCAAATAAACAAATAAATAGCACTGTGGCGACAAAATCACAATGATTTAAATGAAACCCGAACCACAAAACAAGGAACAAAAACAATAACTAAACAACTAAATTGTAAGTTATGTTTAATACAAAACTAAACTAAATTATGTAAACTAACGTCCTAAACATAACTTACAATTTAGTTGTTTAGTTATTGTTTTTGTTCCTTTTTTTGTGGTTCGGGTTTCATTTAAATCAGCAGGTAAAATAAATTGAACAAACACACAATAATTTTAGGTTAGGCCTAGACGGATGAACCAACATTTAATGTTCATTGAATGTATTTACAATGAATGGACATTCAACTGGGTTTACCATCTTAGCTTTGACGTTATAATTAATTCTACACCTTTATTATAATAACATTAAACGTATGGAAACAGTAAATATTTGTATGAAAAACTGAAAAACAATCTGATAATAAACGGCAATTGAAAGATTAAAATTGCGTGTGCATGTTGCCGTTAAGGCTGGTAAAAGAATTGAAGAAAAGGCGTGATGAACTTCGTTCCTGACGGAGTCCCACGACCGCGCTCATTTACTTTTTTTTATTTATTAGGGAAATGTGTACAGCAAAAGAAGTAATTAAAATATTTAGAGGCTCCAAAATCTGAACACTGCCAAATGTGCCAGGTGAAAAAGCCAGTCAAAACACGCTGTACCATCTATGCTATCGCATCTACCTACATGTAAATGTTTTTATTTTACAGACACCGTATACAACTCGTTGCCTTTTTACGTTAGACAAACATTAAACAATATCCTCTTGGCCACCACAAAGGGCGAACAATTAGTGTGAGAAAGGTGTACAGTGCAACTTTATTTGAAACACAAAATTTAGTGGAAAAATAGTTGACTTGATTATCTGTAAAATGCCCTTCATTTTTTATTTTTTTAAGTCAGATACCAATTGCTTTATTATTGTTATTTTACGCAAGTGCGACATTAAAATACAATCATCTTTGGCGTTTACAAGCAGAGAATAAATTCATTTAAATTGGAACGAAAATGGAGCAAAATGCTCTTGACACAGATATGTCAAGAGTTAAAAATACAAAGCGGGGGAGCTGTGTGCTACTGCCTATTGCCTCCCGTCATCCTGTTGGTGGATCACTCACTCGTTGTACAATCATTGCACTAACTTCTCTCAGAAGCTTAGATAGTAAAAATAATTCGACCACGCAACTGAACCGCTGACGTGAGTTGAGCAAATTTCCAAAATTAAGTTTATAGGCCTACGTTTAAGGGTTTCAACCAACAATTTGGTAAATAGGACTACTCACGACGGTGCTGAATAGCTGCAAAATGGTTCGCACGCCATTCCGCATATTGGGAGTATCTTCAATAACAAAGCATTGCGTGCTTCGCACGCCATTCCTCATATTGGGAGTATCTCCAATACACAAAGCGTTGCGTGCTTCGCACGCCAACCCCCGTATTGAGAGTATATTCAATACACAATGCATTGCGTGCTTCGCACGCCAACCCCACGGCAAAATCCACCACATGGCTTTGAACAGCGTACATCTATGGTATTGTACGTTTTGATCGATGTCGGGGGAACCGAGCGAGCTATAAGGTCGCGCAAAAAATCAAAATGGGCAGAATAACATCCTACATTAATATTTGCAGAAAAAACTCAAAAACAAATTCATTCTCGTAGGAAAAATCTCAGAAAATAGTTACTTTCGGTCAAAAAACGTGCTTCCGATTGTTGGATTTTTTTGGCTAACGAACTCGTCCGAGCGACGTAGACAACCAACATGTGTACCAAATTTTAACCAAATCGGACTTAACATGCGGCCGCTAGAGTGCTACTCCCGACCTTGGGTCTCACCATAAGGGCCACTGCAATAGCTCATTTTTCCTATGGAAATTCGCTAATAACGGCCGGCTGAGAACTACCGTTCGTGGCTACAGATTCTCGAGGCCGGATGTGGCAGTTATACTAGAGAAGTTCTAGCATGACCCATGGCTTTGAGATGCGCAGTAGACTCGGAGTGGCGGGGGGTCGGAAAGGCTCAGTCCGTTGCCGTACTCCGAACGTAATACCAATGAATACAGACCACTATAAGAAGCGAAACCTTATGGACAAAAAGGGGACGCGCTGAGGTTAGTTTACCTTGATTCCGCTTGGAGCGGCACAAGTTGTTTTGCAGTGTCTCGAGACTAGTGAAACTCATTGGCAGCGCTTAAAGTTCGCTGCACACGAAAAAAGCGGCGAATT
>JAGFPH010015074.1:0-16046 GCA_018207615.1 Philaenus spumarius | reverse complement strand
GGTCTTGGATTAATCGGTATGGGTAGGAGTGGGGGGAGGTCTGGTACACATAGCTCTGTAATATTATCTGTATACTTTAGTAGTGTTAAAACCCTCTGAGGAGGATGACCATGTCATCGAAATGTACATAAGGGTAACGTATTAAACATAACTTACAATTTAGTTGTTTAGTTATTGTTTTTGTTCCTTGTTTTGTGGTTCGGCGTTTTTATTTAAATCAGTGTTACTTAGGTTAGTTAAAAATATAGGTCGAATATAATCCTTTGCTATTAAGTAATTTTTCCTATGTAGGCTAGGTATGCGGTGTTTTAGCTTTGGTTAGTTAACAATATAGGCCGACTAGGTTTCGTAGAAACTTACTACGTTACATAACATTACGTCTTAGGTTAGTTAACAACATAGACTCCTATAAAAACAATTGCTGTTGTGCTTTTTAGGTTATAACAATATAGGTCGACTAGGTTCGTAGAAGCTTACTACGCTGCATAACATTACGTCTTAGGTTAGTAATGGCATATACTCCTATAAAAACAATTGCTATTATGGTTTTTAGCTTAGGTTAGAACAATATAGGTCGATTATTTTTCGTAGACACTTACTACGTTGCATAACATTACGTCTTAGGTTAGTTAACGACATAGACTCCTATAAAAACAATGTCTGTCCATGTTAGTAGAAACATAGGTTTCCACGTTAAGGTTTGCTGTTTAGGTAGGGTTAACCTAACCGTAGTGGATTCGTTGTGTTAGTTAACAATAATTGCTTCTTGGTTATTGTTTGCTGTTTAGGCACGGTTAATTATTAACAACATAGCTTCTTGCTAAAATAACGCTATGTTTACAGATCGGTTACCCTCAGTTACGTTTTGGTGTTTCTACAGGCAGATCGTCATAACACCGTTCTCTATAAGGTACTTGTACATAATACTTTATACCTATCCGAATCAATCCCTGTTCTACCCAGCCGTGTGTTATATGTTTTTACTATACACTATAACAATTTTGGGAGTTCGTTTAAGCTCGGTTAAGTTCGGGTACAATTTTTACAATACACTATAATAATTTGGGGATTTCGATTAAGTTTGGTTAAGTTATATTACGAAAGTTCGTTTGGTTAGGCTCGGTCAAGTTCGGTTTATATCATTTTCTCATACTCTACAACACATTGTTATAAGTTTGATCACACATTATATTATTCTATGTTAATATTTACTGTTATGGTCTGACCGATGAACTACATATATGCATATACAAACACACACTAAAAAAGCGTAAGATAACTTAGATTGCCTATACCTTTTAATATTACCACTATTAAGTATTTTGGAGCACCCCGTATATAGCAGTAAAAGTGTTACACACACTCAATGCTAACCGGATAAATATAACTTAAATTGTCGATACTTTTTAATAATGCATTCAACTGTTCGTATAAAAATAATATCGCTTTTAAGAATTTTGGGACACCCTGTACATATAGGAGTAAAATGTTCCACACACATATTAACGGCGTTGATATAAATTACCTTTTAGTAATGCATTATATTGTTTGTATAAATTATATAGTACCGCTTTTAAGAATTTTGGGGGACCCTGTATATAGGAGAAAAGTGTTACACACATATTAACTGGGATGAGATAACTTAAATTGTCGATACCTTTTAATAATACGTTATATTGTTTGTATAAATTAAATATTACTGCTTTTAAGAATTTGGGACACCCTGTATATAGAAGATAAGTGTTACTCACACACACACACCCTCACACGCACTAGCTAGGTTAGGATAACTCCGTTTTATCTTTTAATATTACATTATATTGTTCGTATAAATTAAATATTACCGCTTTTACGAATTTTGGAGCACCCTGTATATATGGAGGCTGCGAAAATGACTGCGATAAGATGGCGACGGATTATAAAAGTAGAGACGTCGTTTAACATCGAGGATACAATGCATATACCAATTTTTCCGATCATCCATGCGTTTTGGAACATCCTGTACATATAGGAGGCTGTAATATATCGATAAGATGGCGAACTAGGTGGCGACAGATTATAAAAGTTGCGACGTCATTTAACATTGAGGATACAATGTATGTACACATCTTTCCAATCACCCAGTCGTTTTGGAACACCCTGTACATATAGGAGGCTGCGATATATCGACAAGATGGCGAACTAGATGACGTCGGATTGTAAATTTAACGCCGTCGTTTAACATTGAGTATACAATGCATATACACATCTTTCCGATCACCCAGTCGTTTTGGAACACCTGTACATATAGGAGGCTGCGACAATGGCTGCGATAAGATGACGACGGATTGTAAATTTAACACCGTCGTTTAACATCGAGGTTACAATGTACATAAAAAATTTTCTGATCACAAAGGCGTTTTGGAACACCCTGTACATATATTAGGCTGCGATATCTCAACAAGATGGAGAACTAGATGGTGACGGATTGTAAATTTAGCAACGTCGTTTAACATCGAGGATACAATGCATATACCAATTTTTCCGATCACCCAGTCGTTTTGGAACACCCTGTACATATAGAAGGCTGTAATATATCGATAAGATGACGAACTAGGTGGCGACAGATTATAAAAGTAGCGACGTCGTTTAACATTGAGGATACAATGTATGTACACATCTTTCCGATCACCCAGTCGTTTTGGAACACCCTGTACATATAGGGCGCTACGACAATGGCAGCGATATACTCCCAAATATTACAACACTGCAATCTGTTACACTTATGTACTCAACTTAAATATAGTAAACTAGAAATGTCGTCATGGCTCAAACGGCAAAGGCGTCTGTTTCTCGTACCAAACTCCATAGGTTCGAATCACCCTTCTGTACTAACGTTTTTAAATAAAAAGAAATAATCTAAATAAATATTGTCACGTGGGACTGCAAAGATGGCGAAATCTCAGAAAAGCTGATTTATTCTGTTTTAAAAAGAAAATAATTTAATTTAGAAAAGATGGCGGAAACAAAATGGCGGAGAAAAGATGGCGGAAACAAAATGGCGGAAAAAGATGGCGGGCGGAAACAGTGGCCGGCGTCGGCGCCTCAAGGTCACCCTCAACGCCCATGTTACTCTCCTCAAGGTCAACACCTCACACACGTTAACTCTCCTCAAGGTCAACATCTCACACACGTTACACTGCTCAAAGGTCAAAGATCAAGGTCAAGGTTGTGCCAACTCTGGGCAGACTCTACTAATATACATTTAACTTTGATTTGTCTATCCGTGCAAAGCCGGGTCGGGCCAGGTGGTACTGTAGAAATACCAAAACAATATTTATTTTACCCGAATTTCGTCAAAGTATTTCAGTAAGAGCCTTCATATTTCACAATCCTGACCCAAGACAAACAATTAATAGCACTTGAATCTTTAGTGAAGAAACCAATAATTTCCATAATGCCTTGGGAACTTGTAGAATTGCACTGTGGAACTGCAGCACCCCCTGCTTCCACTTGACATTATCTCTAACATTTATTATAAGGAGTCATTTTTTGTTTAATTCTTTCTTTATACTTGTACAATATATAATCCTTAAGATGAATGTCAGTAGCCATACCTCAGTTTATGAAAAAAATACAAAAATCTTTGTATGGAACTGAGTGCTTCACAGTTCCAGCCGTGTGGTGTTTGGCTGTTGTGGGCATGAGCACACAGGAAGCTGCACGCGAGGCTGCGATGGAGAGAGAGAGCACTGTCGCTAACGCAGTGCCATCCCTGGAGTGCTAGTGGAAGGTATTATTTATATTACTCCGCGTGTGGTAACGAGATTATGATTTCAGAAGGAACGGATTAACATTGCACAATCAGAACGTGACACTTTGATTTATTGTTAATGGGGGAAAATATATCTTAGTTTAATTTAAATGAAAGTATAAAGTTTAGTTAAGTTATAACTAATTGACTTGTAGAAACTTTTCGACAGTTATTAGTCTTTTAGCGCAAATAAAAATAATAGATTGCATTTTAAAATGAGTAGACCATGCTTGAACTATAAGAATTTAGGTTAAAGTAGTTGACAAATGTCTGATGTTGTTAGTTATTTACACAATTGTAAAACAAATGACACTTTTGTAAATTATTATTTACAACCATTACGACATCAAACATATATTAAGTTAATAAGAATCAAAACACCAGTTCCAACAAAAATTAAAATAAACGGTACCAGGAACTGGCACATACTTTCTCACAAACATATTTAAATTACTAAACAGATTCACTGTGACTTGTAGGGTGGGGTAGGAGAGGTGATTTTTTATTAAAGTTGGAGATTAAATTAACTAATACATATTATTATTATTATCTAGAGAGAAAACTAATCGATCGATTTCGAACAAATTTGCACCAAACACGTCAATTAGGTCTTTATAGATTCGCGTAAAAAGGTTTTGAAAATTTTGATAAACAACGCCCTTTTTGGCGTAAAAAACCCAAAAAATCTGTTATTATTATTATTAGCTAAACGAGAATTTTTAGAAAGTTGCTGTTTTTTGCATATGGTAGGGCACATTAAAGGCTACAAATAAGCCAAATTTTATCAAAATCTTTAGAGCCGTTTTTTTATAAAAAAATAATAATAGATTTTTTTGGGGTTTTTTGGCCAAAAAGGGGGTTGTTTTTCAAAATTTTTCAAAACCGTTTTTGTGCATCTATACAGGCCTACTGGACATGTCTGGTGCAAATTTGGTTGAAATCGATCGAATAGTTTTCTCTCTAGCTTTGTATACATACAGACATAGACTACATACAGACATAGAGACAGACATTTTGTAAAAACCACTTTTTTGGACTCAGGGGGTCCCAAAACGGGTATTTCCATAGAAATCTCAACATCGATTTTGTTTGCTATCACTATACTTTCTCTAAACTATAGTATAGTGAGAAAGTAAAAATAAAACAGTTGGTGATGTGATTGATATGAAACTTTTATTTATTCAGAAATTATTTTTAGTTTCTTTATTAATTATTATTATTTACTTTTTAGAAGAATCGGAAATAATCCCTGCCGAAATCATGCAATCTTTGACCAAGTGGCCTCAGTTTGACTAATGAGTTTCACTTCAACGACAAACCATTTAATAATAAGTGTTTTATAAAATACCTTTATACTTATTTTATTATATTGTTTTACATCACAGTTTTTGTACTTATCAGCTATGCTGTTTATCATTTTGTTTTACCAATATAACCCAACGTTAACATTTTACATATATCTGCGCAGACGTATGATGTGCATTTACTATGGTTTCGTGCATCGTCTTAGCTTTTCTTATCACTATTAACAAAATATATTTACGTATAAATTGTACAGAATTTTATCCGCTTTTTAATTGTATGTGATAACTTTTATAGTGAAATGCTTACTTTTAGTGTTATGAAGGAAAGGTTCTACAAAAAGTATGATTTTAGCATTTTCGCAAAATTACCGATTTTCAACTCCCCTTTGAGTGGAAACAAAAAAAAAAATAAGTTTTACAAAAAAATAATAAGACAACTAGGGGCTCTGCCCCTGGACGCTCCGCGTCCCAACCCCGGCTCGGCCTTCGGCCTCAAATGGCTGCTTCGCTTCGCTCGCAGTTGGAAAATTTTACCTAATCTAAAAAAAACTGGTAGTTGTGAAGAATTATAATAAAACCTGATTCTAATAATTAGCCCAATTGGTGTTTTGGTTCATTGTAGGCCCACCCTAAAATTATGTTCAGTTTTTGATCCAAATTAGCTGTTTTATATATAATAGGTTTGTAAAAACCAATGTTTGAATTGAATTAAAATATAGTTAGCATTTTTCGTTGATTTTTGTTTGTGTTTGTTTTTAGTTTGTCAATGTAACCTCAAAAAGGTAATACTACATTTGATACTGATTTGATCCAAATCAGTTGTTGATCAAAATCAGCTGTTTTAAGCTTTTCATACGAACAGCTGTTTTTGTGTCCTTGATAAAATCAAAAGAAATATTTCTTCTTCTTCCTTAAGATTGACCTTCCATAAGATTAACATTGAAACTTTGAGGGCCACTGGGGCGTAGCCCTAATGTCGTAGGACTTCGGTAAATGCTTGATGACATATCTACAGGTAATAAGACACATTTTAAAACAAAAATCATCAAAATCGGTCCATTAGGAGAGGCTGGGCGATTGGAAATAGGTTTTGACCAAATTCTTTTAATATATATAGATATAAATTGTAGGTAATTTTCTTGTCTTTATTTTTTTAATGTAGTACAGTATTACATTTTACGTAAATCGCTTACTTTGTATGTTATAAAAAAACAAAAAACCACATGATTTTTAATGTTTTTTCAATAATTTTTCATATTTGCCGACAAAAATGTTGTTGGACAACTTCAGATTCATGTTCAGCACCCCAAAGAACATTAAGTAAACCCCTAAAAACAATGACACCAGAATTGTCCACTTCTACCCATTTTTACTTTCTCCCCCTATACCATAGTATATGGAGAAAGTATTGTATTCGTCAAAATTTTCGAGATTGAGTTTTTGGTGGAAATATCCGTTTTGGGCCCCCCTGAACCTAAAACAGTGGTTTTCGGAGTGATGTCTGTGTGTGTGTCTGTATGTGTGTCTTTGTGTCTGTGTGTCTGTGTGGATGTTATCAGACCTAGAGCCTAAACCAGTCGTCCGATTTTGATAAAATTTGGTATAGAGGTACTAATCCACGGTATCTCCAGGCGGTTTTTTCCGTTTTTGTGAATTTTTTATTTTTAAGGGTAATTTTCCCATAAAAACCTTTAAAATAACGGAAAAATCATTTTTTCTCAAAAACGGCTCTAACGATTTTGATTAAAATTTTATAGTTTATTAGGGACCTAAAGTACTATAAACTGTAAAATTTTAATCAAAATCGTTCGAACCGTTTTTGAGAAAAGTTGGTTTTTCCGTTATTTTATGGATTTTTATGGGAAAACAACTTTAATACAAAATCACCTCTCCTACCCCACCCTACAAGTCACCGTGAATCTGTTTAATAATTTAAATATGTTTGTGAGAAAGTATGTGCCAGTTCCTGGTACCGTTTATTGTACACCATTTTACTGGACTCTCCTCTTATAGAATAATTAATCTTGCCCATAATCCCATAATTAATCCTTGAAAAATATTGAATTCAGTCTCTCTTTGCTTTATCACACTAGAATCTCTTTGCTTTAATCATTATTATTAATAATTTCTTCAAGATTTTCAACTTTATTGTTTAATTCTTGTATGTTAATTTAGAAATTTAAAACTTTCACTAGTGATGCACCCAACTGTGTCTTGTTCCTTCATACTGTTAAAATCGAGGCAGTCAACTATTACAAATTTCTCTTCCTTGACGAGTGTCCGTTTATGTGTTCAAAATAATTAGAAACTACTTGAACAGACTGATTCAATAACTAATTGTTTTATTCATGTTATGATATTTTTAATATTGACTTCTAGGATGTCTTCTTTGTTCACACCAATGTCAATTAATTTTATATTGCTGAAAACAAAACATAGTCCATATAACATACTGTTATGTTGTATTTAAAACCATTCTTTACAAGAAAATATACTTTTATTATAATATGGTATTATTAACAGTATAATATTTGAGTGTATAACTGAATTGATTTTCGACCTACTCAAACCACTGAAACAATCCGCACCAATTCCTAGAGCGAGGCAGTCTATTCCCTTGAGGGACTGTGAGGAGCTAATCCTCTTGAAAGGTTGTGAAGGTTTTAATATTACCCTGGACTAAAATATCATTCGGAAGTCGTCTTATAATATTAGTGCCCAAGTTTTTATAAAAGAATAATCTCACAAAATAAAAAGTTTTCTGATGAACTGGCGGGAGGGAAGAGTTTAGGCAAATGGGGACGCCGTCCGCTGGATGGAGAAGGGATTCCACGCACAAACAATATATTTATTGGAATATTTTATTCGCTTCCAGACCGAACTATTATGTTCAGAACGCGGCAACAGACTAATCCTTTCTGACCCCCCCCCCCACTACTCGAATCAATTCCGAATCTACTGCGCATATCAAGGCCAAGGGGTATTCCTTCTCTAGTACAGGTAGTGCCAAGTAGCGTGAAGCGTCACTTGAAAATGCGCTGTAACGTCTTACCCTCTCCTACTCGACTGTGAGTCTTCAGTACAGTCATCACCAAAAAGTAGTCAGTTTCTGTCTAGCCACGATACGGTTGCTGTCGCTGTGAACGGTTTTTAGCCCAGTCAATGCTCTGACTGTACTCCGCCGCGAGAGGGGAAATGTGGTGGGAGCCGGCGTAGGAGACTTGCATACTCCCCTCATCGCGCTCCATCCTAATTGGCGCTATCTGCATACGCATCTATTGTTTATTTTTCCAGCTTTACGCTGAACCATTTTAAATAATTCTCAACTTCTTGCAACTTCAATATTCAAGTCTATAATTTTTATCTTCAGTTCATCATTCTCCTGTTCTAAAGAATCAACAGATCAGGATATCAATTGATTCCTTTACATCAATATAAATAAACGATCGGGCTCTACTGAGCATTAAAAGTGAATTGACATAAAAAAGTGATTTTTAAATATAATTAATCAATTTGCTGCAACCAAATCCCGGAAAGTAAATTTTTAAACTTATTTTACCATTATTTTTTTACATTAACGAGATGAAATATGTTGTAGTTTTATATTCTACTTTAGTTAAATAATCTCAGTTCAAGTTTAATTTATAGTAAATTGCAGGAGGTTCTGTTATCGAAAGTAAACTTTTATTCTAATCTTTTAATTTTATTTCTAATTTGTTCACAATCATAATTAATTATGAATATATAGTAATAAATGCACTGATAAATTTCTGCAACTACTGGAAAAGTATACTTTGGTTTTATAAACAGAATAAGTAAATAGTAACAAAGTGCATTACTAATGAAAGGAATTGATGTAATTGAAAGTAAAAACAATTCATGCTTAGTAACAAACATTTTTGACATGATTCAATTTGTGTATTTTTGCAACCCTTAATTTAGCTTAGTTATTAATGACTGTTTTGTTCTTTGATGGTTCGCCACTCCAGATCTTGCTCTGGGCGCCAATTACTCCAGAAACGACCCTGATTATATCAATAAGAATAATATCAATATCATTCCTTATTATCATTCCAATGATATCAATGAATATCATTCCTTGTAATATGATTACTTAATTCTCTATCAAGCTGGTTTTGTAATTCTAGATAATCATTAATTATGTGCTTATGAGCATCAAGTTGTTTTTAGACATTATAAATCATACCATTTTTATTATTACTATTCCCAGAACAAATCAAAAGCCCTCGTCCGAACTATATGCTTGAAAGTTGTAGCTTTAGGACATATGTTTGAAGTATGCTCATCTAAATTATTGTCCAAACCAAAATCTGTCTTAAGAATTCTATTACTGATACTTATAATTCAAGTATAAGGTTGATGAGGTTCCGATTACGGGAAGTGCCTGGTAATAAAATTAATGTCAGTGAATCAGTGAAATCGTCTAGCATTAAGGACGTTGGGCGGAGCCTCCCTTCTCGAATGAATAGTGGCTAAAAGGATGATTGGATCTTGAATCTGACGGAAAATCTCTGCTTTGAAATTTAATTTTCTACAACTTTTGTATTTAACATTTTTTGCTATCTCTTACCGCTTTCTTGCTAAATGCGCTCAAAGTGGAAAAATGAAGAAATAAAAAAAATCGAAAAAATCGTTCCCGCCCAAAAGGTGCTTCCAAAATTTAAAAAATGTTAAATTCTGGCAATTTTCACAAAATTTTCTCGTCGAGAGCTATAATTCAAGTATAAGGTTGATGGGGTTCCGATTACGGGAAGTGCCTAATAATTAATGTCAGTGAATCAGTGTTACCTTCTAGCTTTATATAAGTAGATAAAGATACAAATGTGTTCTTTTAATGGTATTTAGTGCCACTCAGATTGTTTGTTTAGTTTTCAATACAATATTTATGTTTAAACTCTTGTATGTTTATTGTTATGCATGGTGTTAAATAAATTTGTTATTATTATTACTTTCTCACTATACTATAGTATAGAGAAAGTATAGTGATCGCAAAAAAAATCGATGTTGAGATTTTTGTGGAAATATCCGTTTTGGGATCCTCTGAGTCCAAAAAAGTGGTTTTTACAAAATGTCTGTCTGTATGTATGTATAGAAAGCTAGAACGAAAACTATTTGATCGATTTCAACCAAATTTGCACCTGACATATCAAGTAGGCCTGTATAGATGCACGAAAAACGTGTTTGACAAATTTTGAAAAACAACCCCCTTTTTGGAAAAAAACCCCAAAAATCAGTTATTATTTTTTTATAAAAAAATGGTTCTAACGATTTTGATACAATTTGTCTTATTTGTAGCCCTTAATTTGTACCATATTCAAAAAACCGCTTCTTTCTAAAAATGCTCGTTTAGCTAACAATAATAATAATAACTGATTTTTGGGAGTTTTTTGGCCATAAAGGGGGTTGTTTTTCAAACTTTTTCAAAAACGTTTTTCGTGCATCTATACAGGCCTACTTGACATGTCTGGTGCAAATTTGTTTGAAATCGATCGAATAGTTTTCGCTCTAGCTTTGTATACATACAGACATACATACCTACAGACATACATACAGACATAGGCCTACATACAGACATATAGACAAACAGACAGACATTTTGTATAAACCACTTTTTTGAGACTCAGGAGGTCCCAAAACGGATATTTAAACAAAAATCTCAACATCGATTTTTTTTTCGATCACTATACTTTCTCTTTACTATAGTATAGTGAGAAAGTAAAATGAGAAGAAAACAGATTCCGTGGGTAAAAGATGTCTATAATGACTTGGAGAACAGAAAATAATGACAAACACTGATTTGGGTAAAGGTAAGGGATACGATATACGAAAAGAAACGTAAAAAATACAGATAACGTCAGAGGAAAGAGTCGAAAGAATTAAAAGAATACTGGATAGTAAAAAAATTTAACAAGAGATAAAATATTAAAAAAAAAAATAGATTTCCTTTAGGTTTTAATTTTTTATTTGTTGTGTTGCTTTGCAAATCCTTCAACACATATTTACTTTATTTAAGTTTTTAGTAATTTACCATAAAAGATAAATACATTTATATTTGAACTAAACACATCTTTTAATTCTGCTAGATTTAATACAAACACCCACACTTTTCTCACAGAGTGTACAAATAATGAAATAATCTTCCAGCTCACCGCTCCATCTGAGCGTCAACTTCGCCGTCTTCATCTGAATTTTAAATCTATCCGACACAATCAATCAGAGTGAAAAGTGATTGGTTTCCATGGCTACCACATATATTAACTTAAACCGATTTAAACGTAAAGCTTCGGTTATGTAGATTACTTCCAACGTACCGGACTAGAGTGCGCACATGCATATATTGTATAAACTGCGTTCTAATGAAATTGACATAGTGCGTCCTTGCATAGTTCGAACATGAGTACAATATTTACTTATAACCATATACTGTACTAGAAACTCTGTGAACAGTAGATCTAAAAAGTACTCTTTATTGCAGATTTTTATAAAAAATGGTTTTGTCTAATATGAATGATTCTCGAAACATACATCATCATATTGTTTTGTTTTGCTTTATAGACTGGTAGTGTTATATACAGTAAATACATGTTTTTTTTTGTGTGTTTTGTTCACAGTCCATTACTTAAAACATAATGTCTTGATATTGTCTATATCATTGCTGACTTGAAGAGGTTATCAAGGCTGTAGCCAGGAACTCTTTTCGGGGGGGGGGGGCAGGTCAGAACCGGGGATTTGAATTTAAACCCTATTAACACGTTCACTGCTAAGGACTAAGGACGCACAAGTGAGCTTGACACTGAACACTATGAGAAGCGGCCGACGCACAGTGCATTGCACACCAAAACCATATTGGGAGTACTTTCAATACACAATGCATTGCGTGCTCGCACGCCAATCCATATATTGGGAGTACTTTCAATACACAATGCATTGCATGCTTCGCACGCCAATCCATATATTGGGAGTACTTTCAATACACAATGCATTGCGTGCTTCGCACGCCAATCCATATATTGGGAGTACTTTCAATACACAATGCATTGCATGCTTCGCACGCCAATCCATATATTGGGAGTACTTTCAATACACAATGCATTGCGTGCTTTGCACGCCAATCCATATATTGGGAGTACTTTCAATACACAATGCATTGCGAGCTCGCACGCCAATCCATATATTGGGAGTACTTTCAATACATCGGAAGCCTCATTGCTATTTATTATTGGCCTCATTGGCTTCCGATGTATTAAATCCGTTAGAAGATTGCCAAACTATACTGAGCAATAGTAAAATGTACTTCCAGGATGCGCCATTCTATTCCGTCTCGCTCGACAAAATGTGGACAAAATTGACAGAAAAATTACAGAACAGTTGTTGCCTGGTGTTTAATGATTTCTTGCAGTACGTTTACTGGGGGAACAAAAATACAAGAAAACTGACTGGAGTACAGCTTAAGATGCCGCAGAACCCGATGCAGAGAGAAAAGATAATACAATACGTCCTCTCTGCATTTAGTTTTAATTACTTACCCACGAATTACATCGAGGTTACAGAAGACAAAGACAATAAAAATAATGTACTCATCGCCCACAAATGTTTTATTAAAACCGGCAATACGTATTTTACACAATCTAAGAGTGTCTTTTCTACAATCCCAAAAGATGTAAACATCGCAGAAAAGGGCCTCATCGGTACAACCAATGTTCTTCCAGATGTTTTAAGAAAACGCGCCAGTATGACTAACAAACTGTACCCTTTCCAAATAAAGGAAATAACCCCTTTATGGACTCCGTATGTTGCAAGTGGTAGAAAACGCCAGCTGGAGATGGAAGAGGTGGCTGCTAAGAAACGAAGGCTAGACTACACAGAAAACACGGTCGCGATACGCGAAGAGTACAAAAATCAGTTGAGCATGGAAAATCAAATAAGAGAAACCGAGAATGAGCTTAAAAAACATTTTATGCGAAGGTGGTTGAATCTGGAAACGACAGGCTCCTATGCAATTTACGCATTTGTGGTCAACACTAAAGATTCGTTTAGCTATGTGGGGGTGCTTGCAGAAAATAATAACACGAAATCTGTTTACCATTTAAAAGGTTTCCATAAAAATGTGTTTATACAAATATACAGAAATAAAGAAGAGTTAAATAAGGCTGGATTCCTAACTGCATCATCGATAACTAACAAAGGCAATCAGTTAAATGTTGTTTATTTGCCTAGTAAAGAGTCATTTGCATCCTTTAAAACTAACGGACTCTCGAGTTTTAAGGGAAACGTTTATCCGAAAGTGGAAGATCTACAGTTCCATAAAGGTACCTTGGAGGAAACCATGCAATATGATCAAGTCGTTGTCGACCAAGTTAATAATTCTCTTATGCAGCCGATAAATGGAAAAATAAAATTTAAAGACTGTAGTAGATTAGAGAAACTGGAAGAAGGGACAGAATTTATTATTTGTGCTATACAAGAAGTGCTCTATCGACATAGAATTCGATTTATTTTACAATTTGAAAACCTAAACACAATGTATTGTTCTAATTACTGGTTCGAAAAAGAATTAGAAAATGGAAATATAGATCTAAATTACAAGCTAAAGATTAAATAAGATAGACTTAAGGTTACACCTAATAAGAATATAGAAAGAGTTGTATTTTGTGTATAAATAAATTACCATGTAATAAAAACAACGCAATAGAAATTTGTTATAATTAGAAAATATATTTTTTATTGGAGATAAAATTTTTATAAAATGATTGTTTTACTCTGCCTTTTTTAATCTAGATAGTTATCCTAATTAGATCTGATTTTTGACGTAGGTACAATACCTTTCTTCCAACCATACACACACATTCGTACAGCACAGCAACCAACCACATTACTTCTTATAGAGTAGACCTAGAATCTAACCTAATATTTTGATTTTAGCTTAGGTTTGTTAACAACAGTAAGCACAGGTGCCGTCGTCGTCGATGGTGACCACTATCCTGCAACCGGATTGATCGATAGTGTATTATATTTCTGTCCGACGCAAATTCCTATCGAACACCCTAGGAGTTAATATGATTTTCTTGTACTCTATACGGCTAATCCGACTTTTTCACTAAATGGGTTAGGCCTATGGGACTGAGTCCATTCGGTTCGGTTAAGTTCGGTCCCGTGAGGTTTCGGTTAAGTTTGGTTATATACTTTTAACATACACTACACAATTTTGGTTCGGTCATGGAGCCCACTCGGTTCTGTTCGGGCCTCCTGTTCGGGTCCTATAAGTGTATATAGGGTTTATATGATTTTCTTATAGACTTTTATGGCTATACAGGGCTTCTATGTAAATGTTTAACCTACAAGGTAGACTAGATAGAACCTAGACCTATAGGTCAATTCTTCTTGGTTATTGTTTGTTGTTTTGGTAAGGATCTAACCTAATATTTAGATTTGTTTAGCTTAGTTTTGTTAACAACAGTAAGCATAGGTGACGTCGTCGTCGATGGTGACCACTATCCTGCAACCGGATGGATCGATAGTGTATTATATTTCTGTCCGACGCAAATTCCTATCGAACACCCTAGGAGTTAATATGATTTTCTTGTACACTATACGGCTAAACCGACTTTTTTTACTAACATGGGTTATGCCTATAGGGCTGAGCCCATTCGGTTCGGTCCCGTGAGGTTTCGGTTAAGTTTGGTTATATACTTTTAACGTACACTACACAATTTTGGTTCGCTCATGGAGCCCACTCGGTTCTGTTCGGGCCTCCTGTTCGGGTCCTATAAGTGTATATATGGTTTATATGATTTTCTTATAGACTTTTATGGCTATACAGGGCTTCTATGTAAATGTTTAACCTACAAGGTAGACTAGATAGAACCTATAGGTCAAGCCTTCTTGGTTATTGTTTGTTGTTTTGGTAAGGTAAGTTAACAACAAAGGCCTTCGTTTTTAAGTAATGTTCGCTATTTAGACTAGGTTAGTTAACAATCTACGACTGATCTTCTTTGTTAGGATAGGTTAGTTAACAACATATATCGACTAGGTTGGGTAGCAACCAACCACGTTGCTTTAAATTACGTCTTAGGCAAGTTAACGACTTAGTCCTTCGTTATTAAGTAATGTTCCCTATTTAGACTAGGTTATTTGTTGTTAATTGTTTTAGTTAGTTAACAACACAGTCCTCCGTCATTAAGTCATGTTCCCGATTTAGACTAGTTTAGTTACAACCTGCGAAAGAACTGTTAAGTTATTATTTTCTGCTTGTGTTTGCGTAGTTAAAAACATAGCTTCTCGCTAAAGTAATGGTAGCTGTTAAGGTTAGTATAGTAAACACCTGCAACTGTTTTTTAGATTATTATATTTTGTTTCTGTTTACTTATAGGTCCAGGTTTCTAGATTAATATGTGGTGTTTTAGCTGAGGGTAGTCAACATTAAAGGTCGACTAGGCTTCGTAGAAACCTACTACGTTGCATAACTTTACATCCTAGGTTAGTTAACAACATAGTCCTTCGCTATTTACTAATGTTTAATATTTAGGCTTGGTTAGCTAACGACCAGCCAACGGTTTTGTAGGTTAATATTTGTTGTTTGTTTTTTGTTGGGATAGGGTTAGTTATGCTTCTAGCTTAATATTTGGTTATTAGCTTAGGGTAGTTAACAAGATAGGTCGACTAGATATCGTAGCAACTGACCATGCTGTATAACTTTACGTAATAGGTTAGTTAGTTAACAACATAGTCCTTTACTATTAAGTAATTTCTCCTATTTAGGATTGGTTAGCTAACGACCAGTCAAAGGACTTCTAGGTTAATGTTTGTTGTTTGTTTTTATTCAGATAGGGTTAGTTATGCTTCTAGCTTAATATTGGTGTTTAGCTTAGGATAGTTAACAAGATAGGTCGACTAGGTATCGTAGCAACCGATCACGTTGTATAACTTTA
>JAGFPH010015070.1:5970-16709 GCA_018207615.1 Philaenus spumarius | reverse complement strand
ATGCCGATTTCAACTCTTCGTCGAAAGATCCCTATACGAATATATTCCATTAACCGTTCAGTACGGAATAGCAAAACTATTTTCTTATGGAGAAAAGTTAAATGTAAAATTATTTTATCTTGGAAACTATTTGAGGTACAGCAACTATTCAAACATGTTCAAATTCCGATTTCAACGCTTCGTCGAAAGATCCCTATACGAATATATTCGGTTAAAAGGGCAGTACGATATAGCAAAACTATTTTCTTATGCGGAAAAGTTAAATGTAAAATTGTTTTATCTTGGAAACCATTTGACGTACAGCAACTATTCAAATATAAGCGAATTCATATTCACGTCTCGAATGATCCCTATACGAATATATATGGTTAACCGGACAATATGATACATCCAAAAACCATTTTTGCGTATATTTATTATGTAACAACGTTTTTTTTATATCTTTGGTATCTTTTAAAATCTATGTAAATTCATCTATTTTAACCAAGTACAGTTGTATTCAATGTTTGTACTATAACTTTGAAAGATCTAAATTTATATAGACGAGTAAAACTAGGTTTTATATTTGCACAAAATCGAAAGCATGTTTTTTCAAACGATTTTATTTTTTACATTTGAAACGTTATACTAAAAATTGTAATGTGATCGAGTCACCGCTGTAAAGTATTTAATGCGATAGCTAATAAAGTCGCTATTATCCCTATAGTTTACAATTCGTTGAACAGAAAACCCATAAATTAAACAACAACTAACATTTATACGTCTTTCACTCTGTATTTTAGAACTGCCATACTTAGTAAAAGCACGTCTTCACAGTATGTTTTTTCTAAACGATCCATTATTCGTGAAAAATACATAGAAACTTTTTGTACTTATTTTTTTACTTTTTGTAATTTGCTTAGAATTCCGGCGCCATTTCATTCACGGTTTTTAATTTGTCGTTTAAAACGTCAATATAAATCGACGGAACAAGACAAAATACACACCGTTTTAACTTTCTCTACCCTATACGTAGTATATGGAGAAAGTATTGTTTTCGTAAAAATGTTCGAATTTGAATTTTCAGTTGAATTATCTGTTTTGGTGCTCCCAGAACCCCAAAAAATGGTTTAGTGCAATTATCTGTGTTGGTGCTCCCTGAACCCAAAAATATTTTTAGTGGAATTTTTTGTTTTGGTGCTCCCTAAACCCAAAAAAGTGTTTTTAACGTGGTGTCTGTCTGTCAGTGTGTCAGTATGTATACACGACCAGAGGGGACACTATTGGTCCGATTTTCATGAAATTTGGTATGTAGGTACTAAACCCTAATATCTTCAGGCGTTTTTTTTAATTTTTTGGAATTTTTAATTTTTAAGGGTAATTTACCCCTAAAAACCAATAAAAACCGACAAAACTGCAAATTTCTCAAAAACGGCTCTAACGATTTTGATCAAATTTTCAGTATTTATAGTGCTTAAGATGCCAAACAAAATGACACCACCCGCTTTTATCAAAACTTCGGCGTTTCATAATTATGGGGAAATGTTAAAAAATAAACAAGTTTATGTTGTCAATCTAGCATCACGGCAACGGCCGCACGGGGTAGCACAACGGTAGCGAGGACGGCCAGTAATTCAAAGGTCGCGCGATCGAATCCCGCCTGGGACAATAATTTTTTTATACGATTGACGTAGGTAGAATATTATTTTTTTGTTTTGTTCTAAAAAGTAGTAAATAAAATGATTAAAAACAATATTATTTTGACTACAGTAAGTTGGGAGAAAGTTTGTGTCAGTTAACTGATACCGTTTATTTGTTTTAGAACAGAAGCCGTATTTATGTTGAAAGTATCCTATACTAACACAGTTTGCTAAGAATGTTTTTAAAATACAAGGTGTCACGGAGATACGGAGAAACTTTCAGGGCTTGTTTCGTTGGCAAAGCTATGACAATCAGGTCTGGAAACGCTGCTTTTACAGGCTATCCGCCACTTTGTTTTTTTACCGAACGAAGGATAACGGTAAAACAGAGCCAATTTAACTAATGGGTCATGTACATTAATTATTGCCTACGCTTATAGCCCAGTCGGTATATTTTACAACTACCAGTAATTTACAATACGGCTGATTGTTTTTTTATAAGTACCTTAAAGTATGTAGATTAACATAAAAAAAGTTTACCAGTCTATCGATTTCCCAAAGTCGAAAAAAAATCGATTATCATTTTTATTTTTCGATTATCCTTAATATATAAGGCTGGGATGAAGATAGAGAAAAATAAAAATTACCACCGTGTAGGGGAGGTATTTTTAAACAAAAAAGGTCATATGTATTTATTTCGTCCGAGCAATGGTTTGTCTGGAAAAAATTCGATAATGCAGGTATGTATTTTGCAGCAGGGGAAATCACTAAAAAAGGGAAATCACATTCATATATGAAGCGTTGGCTCATTCTAAATTGGCCAAATTTTAATATATCGAATTGAAACTTTACATGGGAGTTCAAATATATATTTTAAACATTTATGCTGAGTCTCAGTTTGCTATCTTGAAAATTACCTGATCTAGAGCCCTCTTGACTTATCAACGAGTTTCTCGATTTTAGGACTAGGCCCCCTACCGGACCCACCAATTCATTTTAAACAGCTCCAGTTTAGAAATTTTTCAAAATATCCACCTGAAAGTTTTTTTACAAGTTAAAAATATAGATTCAAACAAGGTCAAGGAGTATAAACCTTTTTTATTATTTACTTTTCAAAGCACAAGTAACTTAAAAAAGTATAATTTTAGACCTTTTTAGATTTTTCATCAAAACGCTTGAGTTAATCGGCTGCCGATTAGTAAATTTTTTAAATATAGATTTTAAAATAAGTATAGCAAATAACAATTGTGTTTTTAACTTCTGTACCAATTTTTAAATCGATATGTTAAAAAATGTCGAAAATGGAGTCGTTGAATCCAAAGGTGTTGTAGTTAAAACGATACAGGTTAAACAGAAGACTATTTTCGACAGAAGAACACTAAAACAGAAGTATTAATTCGTGAGTCCGGTACTCCTAAAATCGATAATCGAAATCGACTCCTAGATCGGGTAATTTTCAAGATAACAAGCTGAGACTCAGCATGAATGTTTAAAATATATATTTTTAGTTCCTACTTCAAGTTTCAATTCGATATATTAAAATTCGGCCAATTTAGAACGAGCCAACGCTTCTTATATGAATAAGATGTCCCCTTTTAGCGATTTCCCCTGCTGCAAAATACATACTTGCATTATCGAATTTTTTCCAGACAAACCATTGCTCGGACGAAATAAATACATATGACCTTTTTTGTTTAAAAATACCTCCCCTACACGGTGGTCATTTTTATTTTTTCTCTATCTTCATCCCAGCTTGAAATATTAAGGATAATCGAAAAAAAATGATAATCGATTTTTTTCGACTTTGGGAAATCGATAGACTGGTAAACTTTTTTTTATGGTAATCTACATACTTTAATGTACTTATAAAAAAATCAGCCGTATAAGTATAAGTTCCGTTTAGACTGGAACTTTTCGTCTAAATTTACCCCTACCGACTGGCCTATTAGTTAGTTTATGAATGTTGAGCAAGACAAACTAATGGAAGCGGTTTTTCCCTGATGGTTCTGAGAGTTATAACATTCGATAGGAAACAGTCTACAAAAATGTACAATTATAGTTTTTTTTATCAAATTTTTAATTTCATTTTAAAATGTTAAAATGGTCTCCAAATGATGTTTAAATGAAAAAATATTATTACGTTTGTCAAACTAGGTAGATAAGTTGGTGAGTACCGTGCAAAATTTCAACTGGTTAAGTCGTTCTAGATACATTATTTAGAGTAAAAAAAATGGCGGATAGCTGGTAAAAGAAGTGTTTCTAGACATATGTTTGTATGCACATTTTGTATTAGTTTTGAAAGTTCAAAAAGCCCTGAGTGTTTCTCAGTTTATTCGTGGGACGCTCTGTATGAATTACATAATAATTCGACCACGCAGCTGAACCGCTGACGTGAGTTGAGCAAATTTCCAAAATTAAGTTTATAGGACTATGTTTTAGGGTTCCAACCAACAATTTGGCAAAGGGGTCTATTCACGACGGTGCTGAATAGCTGCAAAATGGTTCGCACGCCATTCCGAATATTGGGATTATCTTCAATACACAAAACATTGGGTGCTTCGCACGCCAACCCCCGTATTGGGAGTATCTTCAATACAAAATGCATTGCGTGCTTCGCACTCCAACCCCACGGTAGAATCCACCACATGGCTTTGAACCGGGTACTTCTATGGTATTTTACGTTTCGATCGATTTTGGGGGAACCAAGCGAGCTATAAGGTCGCGTAAAAAAACAAAATGTGCAGAATAACATCCTGCATTGGTATTTGTAGAAAAACTCCAAAACAATTCATTCTCGTAGGAAACATCTCAAAGAATTGTTACTTCCGGTCAAAAAACGTACTTCCGATTGTTGGATTTTTTTAAATAACGAACTCGTCCGAGCGACGTAGACAACCAACATGTGTACCAAATTTGTACCAAATCGGACTTAAAATGCGGGCGCCAGAGTGCGAACACATATATACATGTATATATACATATATGATTTTTAATGACACCCCAAAATGACCATGATCGGTGCTCATTTGCTACTCCCGACTTTGGGTCTTACCATAAGGGCCACTGCAATAGCTCATTTTTCCTATGGAAATTCGCTGATAAAAACACACCATGCTCGATGGCTCCGTTTGTGCACATTAATTTATAACCTTAATGTAGGGTACATTAAAATACTACTCTCATGTTGTGTAAGCGAAGCGATCGAGGAGTAGGGTTTAAGGTAGGGTTTAAAATAGGAAATTTCAAATAATTTTGGAACGTGGAGACATGTTGTACAGTTTTAATGTAATTATGATACTCCGCATGTTTTCTCCACTTGTAAATCTCAATAGTCAAATCAACAGAACTTCTCAAATTCTAGAAAACCATTTAATTCTACAATCAGGCAAACAAATCTCCCCACAAGGTGAAGGGAGGGACTCGAACGGTATTAAAACGTTGTTTTCGTAAAGTTGGGGCAGTAAAGATAAAACTAGGCTTGGTGACTTTCCCCCTCTTCGCAAACTTGAGATTCACAACAAAATCATAGTACACGCCCGGCCCGTCTTACTGAAATTGTGTTACTCTAAAAAAATCTACGTTTTCTACGGATTATAAAAATAAAATTATTTTCAACGATTTCTAACCTCAAATTCGATCATATAGAATATTATAGCCTACATTAGTTTTATAACTCGTGTACAAAAAAAAAAAAAACAACCAACGTTCAGACATTATAAAATTTTGTTTTGATTGAAGTTGTAAACTTCTAAACATAACCTCAAAGTATAATCTAGGCTAGGTTTTGTTAAAGTGTTACAGATGACGAGCGAAATCAGCTGTTATATCTCTGAAATGTGGTTTTTTGTTGACAGCTGCTCGTTAACGTTGTTACGTATATTATAATATTGGCTGGCCCGATCCGGCTTTGCGAGGATAGACAAATCAATAAATATATTATACTGTATATTTCTTATGGGGATTTTGAGTAACTTTGACCCCCCCAAACCCCCCAATTTTCGAATTTTTTGAAAACCTTAGTTAGCGAGCACCTAAGGCTCTAGAGGAAGCTACATACCAAATTTCATCACAATCCGTTCAGAGGTTTTTTGGATTTCGTGATGAGTGAGTGAGTGGAATTTGGATTTTATATATATAGATGGATAGATTTCTGTAAGAACGAGAGTTATTTTACACTAGCATGCTCATACAATGTACTATCTTGTTACTCACGTACGTACATACACTCGCTTTTATAGGATTTGATTGTTACAATACATAAGAATATACCTTTAAATTCTAGCAGTTAATTTTAGTAGTTTTTGTTCTAGGCCTACATCGATTCTATGACAGTCAGTCATGAGAAATAATATAATGAACGAAGATTTTTTGAAAATAATAATTTTTGGTTGAGTTAATATTCCTTTTCACTTACAAGCACATTTTGTATATTTATTATTAAATTTAACGCAAATGTGACATGAAGCACTATCTGCATGTCACGTGGGATTATATTTTGACTGAATAGAAATGGAAACTTTCCAATAATGTTTTTTCCACATGTGCTATAATATTTTGTTACGTTCGGACTCATTGATTTTATTGCAGTCGTAGACAAGGATTTAAAATGTTGATGATTTTTGCTTTCTCCACCCTATACGCTGTATATGGAGAAAGTATTGTTTTCGTCCAAATTTTCGAATTTTAATTTTTAGTGGAATTATCTGTTTCGGTGCTCCCTGAACCCCCAAAAAATGTTTAGTGGAATTATCTGTGTTGGTGCTCCCTGAACCCAAAAATATTTTTAGTATTTGTTTTGGTGCTCCCTAAACCAAAAAAGTGGGTTTTTGGTGATGTCTGTCCGTGTGTCTGTGTGTCTGTTAGGATGTGTACAGAGCTGGAGACCATACCAACGGTCCGATTTTGATGAAATTTGGTATGTTCTGGATAATCTCCAGGCTTTTTTTCATTTTTTTACCCCCCAAAAATGGCCAAAAAATGAGAAAAATCAAAATTTCTCAAAAACGGCTCTAACGATTTGAATAAAATTTGGCTTATTTGTAGCCCTTAATGTAACCTACCATATGCAAAAAACCGCATCTTTCTAAAAATTCTCGTTTAGGTAATAATAATAATAATAACTGATTTTGGGGGGTTTTGGGCCAAAAAGGGGGTTGTTTTTCAAAACTTTTCAAAATCTTTTTTCGTTCATCTATACAGGCATAATTGACATGTTTCGTGCAAATTTGTTCGAAAACGATCATTTAAACAATAATAATAATAATAATAATAATAATATAATATGGATGTGTGTTACATGCATTTAATATTTCCATGGTAACATTTTCCTACTTTTGCAATTCTAAATAACCACCTCCTATGCTACTCTTGGGAAGATATATAAAGTTTCACCTGGGATATGTGGCAGTTATCTGGTACCGTTTATTATACTTAAAATTACTAATTGGTAACATTAATTGATGACATTCAGTTGTCCTACTTTCACATTTTTAAAAAGAACCCCTTTAATGTATTTTTCAGATTTTATAAATATATTTTTTATTCTCTGCGTATTTTCGATAAACCCTATAATTTTTTTGTAAGTTGTACTTGATTTGAATATTTTTTTTAAATCGCTAGCTCCTTGGGGGTGTGACATATATAATAACTCACGTTTAAACGATAGTTGAATCTACAGGTTTTTTTAAGACGCGCCGTGGAAATGCGCCTTAATTATCGGGATATATTGAGGATGATCTGAAACTAGTAATTTTTATTAAATGTGTTCTTTTTATGGTGTAACTTAAAACATGTAATTTCAAGCAATTTTTTAAAAGTTTATTTTTGTTCTACCTTTTACCCCAAGAAACTAGAGCTTTTCACAAATATAAACATTCTATTTTAAAGTCAAATTACACTAAAACCACTGGTTTCCTTTAAAGCAATATATTATGTGACCGAAGCATTGGCGCCATCTGAAGCAATGAATAGACGATGATTGAACGTAGTGGTAATTTGAAAAGTATAATTGTACAGTATATAAAACAGTCATTCACCGTGAATGTTGTGCGCATGCGTAGTTTAACTTTGCCGTTCTATCGTCTCACTAGAGTGAAAAAATGACGTACAGTGCATTAAAATATTATAATAATGAGGGTTGTGTGACCTAAACTACGAGGTCCAGTGAAGTTAGCAGCAGTTCACAGCCAACCTAAAATTTGTGTGAACAGCCTGAAGTCTCGGGACTTCCCCGCTTATATAGTTGAATCAGCTATAATTATAATAGGCGCTCTGTCCCTGCTCGCTTCGCTCACCAACCCCCGCGGCGAAGCAAATGGAAACAGATTATTGTATAATCTGATAATTTCACTAAAATGAAGATTGGTTAGGACAGAGGCACTTGGATAGGGTAACGTGGTGTGTGTGCGATATCAAAGATCTTGACGCATGCGCAGTAGGGACAGGTTTTTTTGTGTGAATGACAGGATTTTTTACATAATATAATTATATAAGCCTAATCTAAAAACGTTGTTAGTTATACAATATAAAAAAACCGATTCTAAATTTGCAAAAAGTTTTCTAATAAACCAAATAAATTAGTTTATTGGTAATACATAATGGAAATACTGCTCTTTCAAGATTAAAATTGCTTTAAGACAGTTTTTGATTCAAATCATTTATTTTTTGTAACTAGGGAACCTCTTGCGTGCTTCGCACGCCAACTTCGTTGGTACCTTCTGTACACATAATCATGTTATGTTTTCTTTATAATAAAGGTGTAGGATCAATAATAACCCCAAAGTTGAGAAGGTAAATAATGTTAAATGTTAAAATCAAATTGTTCCGTATATTTTATAACAATAGTTATAATAAAGGTTAAAAGAACTAGCAAGGCTCAGGCATACACTTTAATAAAAACCTAACCTAAAAGTTAGAAATAGAAATAGTTGCTTCAAAGTTTGAAATCAGCTCTTAATGGCAATATTCGAACAAACGGATAGTTTATCTGTAATTTTATTCAACTGGTTGCTGTGGTAATTAATGTAAATATATTCAAGAAATATGTGTTGGTTCATCAACCTAAAATAAGATTTTCCGACTAAATTTACAAATATTGAAAAAAAAAATGTTTTTATCAAAATGAATTATATACCATATATTACTCAGTCACAGTGTAGCGTTTTATTAGTAAAACTATTTTTTTAATCGGTTCAGTAGTTGCAGAGATTACCCCCTTCATACAAACAAACAAATACATTTTACCTCTTTATAATATTAGTATAGATTTGTAACAACATAAGTTTGAATTATGATAAAGTAAGCCATTTTCGTTTATTTTTTATTTGTTTTTTTTTTGCTAACCTAACCAAAAAAGCTGTTTGTTGTGAAAAATAATTAACTGATCCTAAATTTTCTAAATTGGTTGCTCTATGTACAATGAACAAAAGGGTATTGGTTCAGAATATGCCACACCTAGAATTGTGTTGTTAGACTTACGAATCATATCAGGTGTTAACTGTTTCAGGGCTTTGATTTAACCCCCATATTTTAACCATTTTCAACCCCTAAAATCAATATTTTGCAAAAATCCTTTCTTAGTGCACTTCTAAATAGTGGTGTGAACTGTAGAAGACCCTTTAAGGTTCTGGCTATCATAGTTTTGGACATACGTTGATTATGAATCTGCGAGTCAGTCATTCAGTTAGTCAGTCAGTCAATCAGTCAGTCAGTCATTCAGTCAGTCAGTCATTCAGTCAGTCAGTCATGCAGTCAGTCAGTCATTCAGTCAGTCAGTCAGTCAGTCAGTCAGTCAGTCAGTCAGTCATTCAGTTAGCCAGTCATTCAGTCAGTCAGTCAGTCAGTCAATCAGTCAGTCAGTCAGTCAGTCAGTCAGTCAGTCAGTCAGTCAGTCAGTCAGTCAGTCAGTCAGTCAGTCAGTCAGGCAGTCAGTCAGTCAGTCAGTCAGTCAGTCAGTCAGTCAGTCAGTCAGTCAGTCATTCAGTCAGTCAGTCATTCAGTTAGTCAGTCAGTCATTCAGTTAGTCAGTCATTCAGTTAGTCAGTCATTCAGTCAGTCAGTCATTCAGTCAGTCAGTCATTCAGTCAGTCTGTCAATCAGTCAGTCAGTCTGTCAATCAGTCAGTCAGTCTGTCAATCAGTCAGTCAGTCTGTCAATCAGTCAGTCAGTCAGTCAGTCAATCTGTCAATCAATCAGTCAGTCAGTCAATCAGTCAGTCAGTCTGTCAATCAGTCAGTCAGTCAATCAGTCAGTCTGTCAATCAGTCATTCAGTCAGTCATTCAGTCAGTCAGTCAGTCATTCAGTCAGTCAGTCATTCAGTCAGTCAGTCAGTCAGTCAGTCAGTCAGTCTAGTAGTCAATCATTCAGTTAGTCAGTCAGTCATTCAGTTAGTCAGTCAGGACTTCTTCTTGTGTATATATAGATACAAATAATTGTCTTAATGTCAATGCCACAATTGAAGTAAAGTTTCTTCTATAAATCCCAAGAGTCAAATTAACAGAACTTCTCAAAGCCTAGGAAACCATTTAATTCTACAATCAGACAAACAAATCTCCCCACAAGGTGAAGGGCGGGACTCGAATGGTATTAAATGTTGTTTTCGTAAAGTTCAGGCAGTAAAGATGAAACTAGGCTTGGTGACTTTCCCCTCTTGAACAAGTCGTGAACTTGAGGTTCACAACAAAATTATAGTAAACGCCCGGCTTACCCAATTGTGTTACTCTAGAAAATTCTACGTTTTCGAATTTTCGAAACCGTGGTAGCTTTTACAACGTCAATCAGCAGACCACGAGACGGTTTTCTATAAGCACAAACTTCCTATATATAACCATGTGGTCCGGTGGCTAAAATATAATATGAAAACTAGAGGCAGCATGTGTTAGGAACAGGTCATAATATGAATAAACACAAATAATGAAAACGTTTGTATGAATAAATTCCTACACAAATTATGTTGTTATAATAATAAAAATATGAAACTCGAAACAATAAATAATCCTCTGTCTTGACCTGAGGGGGGGGGGGGGTCAGGTCATGACAGGGGTTTGAATTTAAACCCTTTTGACACGTTCATTTCTAAGGATGCACATGTGAGCTTGACACATATGAGAAGCGGCCAACAC
>JAGFPH010015068.1:3177-22043 GCA_018207615.1 Philaenus spumarius | reverse complement strand
TTGTCTATTTTTGTAATTTTTGAAGATTTATTAGAACCAATTGAAAAAGTAAACACAAGTAATGGAGTTTCCACACACATTTGATGCTGCCATTTACCTTGCTTGAAGTGCAGTGATTCATACCTACAAGTAGGGTAGATGTACAGTAGATCGGGACAGCTGAAAGATAAACTCTGTTCATCCGTAACGAGTAATCTTTTTGTGTGCCACTATTATCAGTTCAGAAATTATTAACGATTTTCCATAGGAAAGACGAGCTATTGCGGTGACTCTTATGGTGACACCAAGGCCGGGAGTAGTCAATGAGCCAATCTTGGTCCTCAGAAAACGTTTTGGGGTGTCATTACAAGTTATATATATATACTAGCTGACCCGGCAATGCTTCGCTATTGCATAATTATTTTGGTGAAATAAATGCGACAAATGATCGTGATTTAATAACTTTGATCCCAAACCCTCCCTCCCCTAAGATTTCGATTTTTTTAAAACCCTTTCTTAGTGAGCACCTATGGCCCTAGAGGAAGCTACATACCAAATTTCGTTCTAATCCGTTCAGTAATTTTAGAGAAATCGTGATTTAGTCAATTTTACCTCCCAAAACCCCCTTAAATCTCCAATTTTTTAAACCCCTTTTTAGTGAACACTTAGGGCCTATGGCCTAGAGCCTAGAGGAAGCTACATACCAAATTTCATTCCAATCCGTTCGGTAGTTTTGAAGAAATCGTGATTTAATAACTTTGATCCCCAAACCCCCCTAAAATTTCGAATTTTTTCAAACCCTTTCTTAGTAAGCACCTATGGCCCTAGAGGAAGCTACATACCAAATTTCATTTCAATCCGTTCAGTAGTTATTGAGAAATCGTGATGAGTGAGTCAGTGAGTGAGTGAGTGGTATTTCGCTTTTATATATACAGTATAGATATTACACTGTATGTGTTCGTACTTTAAAGGCCGCATTTTACGTCCTATTTGGGGCAAATTTCGTACACGCGGTGGTTTTCTTAGTCGCTCAGATGAATTAGGTAGCCAAAAGAATCCAATAACCAGATGTACGTTTTTTGACCAGAGTTAATAATTTTTTGAGATTTTTGTTACTAGAATAAAATATTTTGGGGGTTTATCTAAACAAATAAATTATTAAGAAGGAGATTATTCTGCACATTTTGTTTTTACGCGACTCTAATTCACGTGGGGGTTTTATCATGGAGTCAGGTTCTGATCCGAGGCCTACGACCGGAAAACTCGCTGCGAGCGAAGTGAAGCTGTCCATATTCCGAATCCGCAAGGTAGAGGTGCAAAGCGAAGTCGATAATCCGAGGCCGCAAGGTCGAGATGCAAACTCGTAAAGCGAGTTTTCCGTAGCGACCTGAACGAAGCAACGCGTGAGCCTGGCTTGGAGGCTGAGGGCAAATCAATTCTACAAATAATTCGTGCATGCGGGCATCTATTCATCGCCTTCGTGTGTAGACCAATTTCTTAAATAGTTGGTTGAAACCCTAAAACAAATAAACTTAATTTTGGGAATGCGCTCAACTCACGTCAGCGGTTCAGCTGTGATCAATGTGCGACGATTGTTAACGATCTAATGATGGAGTTATGCATCCGAAATGTGTCACTAGAAGTCAAGCAAAAGACCAACAAATAAATCTAATCTATACTTCTAAAAGCCAAATACCATTGACTCATTGACTCATTACAGTTTCTCCAAAACCACGAGGCCTACAAACATGAAATTTGGCACTAATACTCTTTATAGGCTCTAGACGCGCACTAAGAAAGGGTTTCCTAAAATTCGAAATTTTAGGCGGGGTTTTGGGGTGTCAAAGTTACTAAATCACGATTTATCAAAACCTACCGAACGAATTGGAATGGAATTTGGTATGTAGCTTCCTCTAGGGCCCTAGGTGCTCGCTAAGAAAGATATTTTTTTTAAATCGAAATTTTAGGAGAGGTTTGGGGGGGGGTCAAAGTTACTAAAAATCCCCATAAGAAATACATAGTGTAATATATTTATTGATATAATATATTTGTTGTTAATACATTTAACTTTGATTTGTCTATCCGTGCAAAGCCGGGTCGGGCAAGCTAGTATAATATATAGAAATACTGAAGACTCACTTCGCTCACCAGTGCCCGCGGCCACTAGTTTCGAATTCAATGCAAACAATTATTGCATATTCCGACAAAGGCACTCGGATCGGGGTATCGATGACCTGGATCGACGCATACACAGTTCCGAATTTTGCTTGAATGACAGGATTTTCTTTTAATAAATAGTGATTTTTGAGTTAAAATTGTTCGAATGTAAGCCGTTTAGCAAGCAGTATAATTATACATCCTATAAATACCGTACGCAGTATTATTGTACGGATCCTATTGTACATCCATTTAGCAAGTAGGGTGATCCTATAAATGTACAGTTTTTCTTTTTAATGTACGTAAATATTTACCATTTATATTGAGTTTCTACGAAATCATAGAGTTTAACTTATTTTTGTCAAATACAGATCTCAATTCCGTTACATGTCCACAGATGTCATTTCCACGGACAGCTGATAGTTACACAATACGCCGACAGTGGGCTTGGTGACAAATTTTGACTGACGTGTATCGATTGCGGTGGTCGACTGGCGACATGAGTTGTTTTTGTGTCGATGTTGTTTTATTTGAACCCCGACATCTCTTATTCCACATTCTCTATTTCAGACTCTTTAATTAAATTTCGTCAATCTGTCTCTCCCGCCTTCGTTACTAGCGGAGTTTTGAAGTGAAAACTTCTATTGGCCCGTTAGGCACTTTTTGCCTGTGCATTCGAACGAAATTTCGCGTACCGCACCGAACCGTACCTCTTCGATTCAATAATATACTATGTATACCACAGTAGAGAGGTTTGAGACCGGGGGAGGGGTTGTCAATATAATATACCAATGAGGATTCTGAGTTGCTTCAAGAAAACTTCTATGAAATTCCAATGATTATCAGTGTCGTCTTAAATATTAATTTTGCCGATGATACAACACAACCGTTGATCGATTTCCCCGAACAAAACTCAATTTAATACAAACTAGGGGCTCTGCCCCTGGACGCTTCTCTCGCAGTTGGAAAATTCGCTAAAGAATCTCGTTAATCTTTGGCTCGTTTGTACATAGGTTTGTAAAATTATGAAACCAGGCTTAAATATATTAACCGTAATTACAAGATTAATTATAACCTCAAATACATGCTTTAGAAACGTGAGAGGCTTTCATTACAATTTTAGTCCTAGTTCTACTATCTTCTGTCAACTAAAGTTTTGAAACCAGGCCTAAATATAGTAAACATTATTGCAGGATTAACATAACCTCAATACTATGTTTCAGAAATGAGCCAGGCCTATATTACAAAATTGACTATTATAATTTATCCATCTTTGCCAAGTTTACCTTTTTTTTTTGACAAAATAAGTTGTTAAATCAGGCCCAATTTATTCTAATTCCAACGTGCTAAACCAGTATAAATTAGCTTGTTTTTTTAACAGTAATTATAAACTATCCAATAAACAGCTGATTTTGGATAATACTCAATCTCAGTTCTATTCCACTCTACTTCCATCGTGCTAAAAAAGTATAAATTGGTTTGTTTATAATCAGCTGTTTTGATAGCTTTATTTACTATTTCGTTGTTATTTTGTAACAAACATGGCAACCCATAAGACCCTATGTTAAAATTGTTCAACTTTTAAATTAGATTTTCTCAAAAAATGGCGTTTTTACACGAAATGCACCTATATGGGTGTACTTAAAAATCAAAACTACACTTAAATACAAAATTTCTTTGAATTTGTTAGAGCCGTTTTCGAGATCCGCGACAGATATAAAGATAGATACAAGAAGTGCTCATTTAAAGTAATAGGATACTAACGAAGGTAAATTTAATTATTAAAGAAAATAATATAAATGAGAAAATGATAATTTCAGATGCAGTAACTAATAATGAAGATGATTATTTATAATTCAAAAATATGTAAAATATATGTAAACGCAATACATTTATTGATCCCTAAACTCCTTTTATATTAATATTGATTTGTACATATAGACTGGTCATAGAAGTTTTCACTTCCAACGTGCTCACCCAATGTATTTTTAGCCAATTTCAATAGGAAGGATGAGCTATTGCAGTGACCCATGGTGAGACCTAAGGTCGGGAGTAGTCAATGAGCACCGATCATGATCCCCAGAACACGTTTTGGGGTGTCATTAAAAATGTTATGTATATTTGTTTTCGCATTCTAACGGCCGCATTAAGATCCATTTGGTCTAAATTTGGTTCACACGTTGGTTGTCTAAGTCGCTCGAACGAAAATCCATCAACCTAAAGCACGTTTTTGACCTGAAGTAACTATTTTTTTAGATTTTCGTACAAGAATGAAATTATTTTATGGTTTTATCTAAAAAATTAAGTATAGGATATTATTCTGCACATTTTGATTTTTACAAGGCATTATAGCCAGTCTGGTTCCATCAAAATCAATCAAAACATAAAATTAAAAGTACCCGTTTAAAATCCACGTGGGCGATTTGACAGTGGGGGCGGATCATCTTCTGATCCGAGGATGTCGGCCGATTTTGTACGCTGCGTGTGAAGCGAAGCAGTCCGAAGCTCCAAGGTCGAGGTGCAAACTCGCAAAGCGATTTTTCCTCTGCGAGTGGAACGAAGCAACGCTTGAGTCGAAGCTGGAGGCTGGGCTGGAAACAAATTATACTAATATATTTCGTACACGCAGCCAGTTATTCAGCGCCTTCGTGAGTAAATCAATTTCCCAAATAGTTGGTTGAAATCCTAGAACATATATACTGTATAAGTTTAATTTTGGAAATAAGCTTACTCACGTCAGTGGTTCAGTTGCGTGATCGAAAATTTGTGTTATATAATCCTGAATTTGAAATGCTGTACGCAAACATAAACAAATTGTCAGTGTAATTAACACCACCCAACAATTTTTGTTGTTTAGTTAGAAGGTTTGTTGAATGGACCCTTTATAATTGTTTGATAATGTTGAATCTGATACAGGTGTCTGGAAAATATTGTCCAAATAAGCAGCAGGTAAACGAACTGAAAGAGATGTCGCAGGTCTCTCGTTTTCCAACTGCAATTAGATCGGTTTCGGATTCACTCTACGGCCCAGCTGGAGACCATTGTACTTCGGGGCATGCGCGATACCAATTCCATTACTTGGAAGATGAAAGTTATCCTAATACATTGTGTGACTGATATCCACTTTCAATAGTATTATAACCTGTGGCGACAATCGATGCCCTACTTCTAACTAGATTCGTTTTAGGAGAGTCGTGTCATACGTAGGATTCAACAAAAACACCATTTCTTGAGTAAAAAAGTACTGCGATACAGATATTGACTCAGTTAGGCGCCCAGGACGTCTTTTCGTAGAAATTCAGACTCAAAAGTTTTGTTTCCTAATGTGACTTTTTTGAAGTGATCATTTACCTTGCTTCTGTCTTTCTCGTTGTTAGCGAATTTCTGTAGAAAAGATGAGCTATCACCCTTATGGTGATAGGGTGAGAACTAAGGCAGGAGTGGTCTTTGAGCACCGATCATGGTCCCCAGAACACGTTTTGGGGTGTCATTAAAATTTGTATATATGTATTTATTACGACCGCATTTCACAGCTGATTGGACGAGTTCGTAAGCCAAAATCGAACACAGGAAGCACATGTTTGACCGGATGTAACGATTTTTTTAGATTGTTCGTACTAGAGTGAAACGTTTTTGGGGGATTATCTAAAAAAAATCAGTATAGGGGATTATTCTGCACGTTTTGTTTGTTTTTACACGACCTTATAGCCCGTCTGGTTCCCCTAAAATCGATCAAAAGGTAAAATTAATATAAAGAAAAGTACCCTGAAAGTACCAAACAAGCGAGCGAAGCGAAACAGTCCGCAACAAGAGGATGCAAAGTTATAGTATTTTCGCTGCGAGCGGAACGAAGCAGTGCTTGCGCCGGGGCTGGACGCTGAGGTGGATTCAAATTCTACTAATATATTCCGTAAACGCGTTATATTTATTCAACACCTTCGTGAGTAGCGGCTGTTTGAAAATTTCAAACCTAAATTACCCAAAAACCGTACATTTTTTGAATCAAGTCACTTTTTTGTAGTCATTTTGATTCTCTATTAGATGGTGTAACTGTCTGAACAATAAATAGGATGAAGGATAATAGTTAAGGGGGCGCTTACCCTGCCGCATTATTGAATCTGATTCCCATAAGAGCAATGCTACAGAATAAGTCATTTTTTTCCGTTAATTCGTGGAATAAATTTAAAATTTTGGTTTCATTTTGAAGTACTATCATATGCGGATGTTGATTGCCGAATACATTTTCAAAACCCGTGTTATTGTTTTCATAAACGTATGATATAAATAGTAAAAAATAGTAAACTTTATTAATTTTTTACTCAGTTGCAAAAAGAGATATTGCAAAAAACTTTAGCAATCAACACCCACAATCTATTTTACTTTAAGAAAAAAAAAAAATACAGCTTTCGTTTTTTGCCAAAAACAACACAAAAATATGCTTAATAGTGAAGGTATTTTTTAATTATTTAACATTGAAATTGGTACCTAACTTCGCCGTTTTGAATGTAGAGAGCCGAGCCTTAAGTTCAAGATAGTAACATCAAGTGTATATACAATATTGTTGTGATTACTGTGTTCGTATTGGATGCCGAGTTGAAAAAACCAATTATTACACATAACTTATTGAAATAAATTATTTTGTAAAACAAAACAAAATTGCGGATATCTGGAAACAAAGCTTTTCCGGACCAATGTTCATATTGACAATTTTGCTTTTTTTTTTAGACCCCTATCATATCCTGAAGTTGTGTCAACCTCTCGCGGAACTCGCTGTAGATTCTCGAAACATTATTTTTCATCACCAGAAGGCATTTATAAAATACAATTGTTTGTCTTTGTTGGTTTTTAAGTTACTGAACATGTCCAGGAGTTTCTGGACACATGACTCGCCGGTTTCATACAGCATATTTTCTTGTGACACTTGTTTGCTCCGCTCGCCTCCCGTGACTCAGCAACGCCATATTGCAAGGAAGAAAGATGACGCTGCTGAACTAGAAATGATTACCTTACAACGGTACCTCGACTCATAGTGTTTGTTATAAACCGTTGTTGTAGGATTTAACGTCTCATTGACTTTAACAGGCCTTTAGGTCAGAAGGACATGGTAACACAACCTACACACTGCTTGAGCAATGGGCCAAAGACAAGTGCTGACTATTTAGCTACTTAATAGAGAAAGAATTTGGAAGCAAAATATATCTGTATGTATAACCGGCTTTGTCCTGACTGAATGACTGACTGGTATAGAATCAACGTGGAGCAAAAGCTACATTTGAAGGTATATTCTTATAGGGCCATAGTCGCACACTAAGAAAGGATTTTGCGCAAAATGTTTATTTGAAAGCGTAAAATAGTAAAAATTCGGGGGTTCACTCCCAGCCCAATATCAGATAAAACCGCCGTTCGAATCAAAAGCTCAGCAACACATGTTTGTTTACATTCATTACCATAGCAACCAACTTAGCAAATTTAGTATCAGTTTATTATTCTTCACAACCAACACAAACAAAAAATCAAAGATAAATGCTTACTGTATTATAATTCAATTCAAACATCTGTTGTTACATAATATAAATAAAGTTTGGATAAAAATGTGCATAATTTAAGGTTAGTCTTACAATGAACTAAAAGACTTGCATTTGCAAGCAATTTGGCAAATTTAGAATCATGTAATTCTTCTTCTCACCTAACAGATTTTTAGATTAGGTAAAAGCAAACAAAAGGCTTACTGTAATATAAGTCAAACGTCTGGCGTTTCATATGTGATTTACTTTAGTTGGTAACATCAAAATTTGTTTGAAATGTTGATTATTGAATATTTAAATATTCATGGTGAAATTACAACGCATGCCGCAATTCAATTATTGGGGTTGGCCGAGCCTATTTCGATCTCTGTCTTACATTAGCCATGTATAGGTCTCTGCTTGGTCGTCATATCAGAGTATACAATAACCTGTTTGCATTGGCTTCGCCATGGGTCGTCGCCGGGGTAGGTGAGCGAAGCGAGCAGGGGCTGAGCCCCTAGTACAATACTAAGTATCGTAACGGCTGGATTTCTCGGCTTCTAACAAAGATAGAAAAATGTTTATCCTCTTATTTTAAAAATTGTCTATTTCAACATCAGCCATTTTCCAATATGGTGGCCACTTTAAAACTTTGAACGAAAACCTCCATTTTTTATTACGTTTTTTGATTGTATTTGTAATTCTAAGACTTTTTTGACCGAGCGAAGCGAGGTCTCCGTTTTAACTCGACCGTTCGGCATTTCATCTGCGTCTGTCTGTCTCACGATTACGGCCAAACGCCTTGACCGATTTTGATGATTTTTTGCATGAATGTTCCTTATTCCTAGGTCGAGCCATGTATATATACGGGTTTTTCCATTTTTAACCCCTTAAGTAAAATAAAATTGGCGCCGGACCGTTTCTCTCAGTGTAAGCTTTTTCCAAAGCCAGTTTGTGGCTTAACCGCAAGTCGAATTTAAAAATTAATAGGATTTTGAGGTTAGCAAATTAGATTTTCAACAAAATTGTATTCTTGATTTTTTCCGTATCTCTAACGGCAAGCTCACAAAATGGCTGTAAACTCAAAAATCGTCCAAGTTTTTGTATTTCAACCATGTTTTTATACCTCGTTTATTCTAAACCAATTCAATAGTGTTCCATAGTTTTTTTGTAGATAAAGGTTCAATGAATTCATATATGCCAGTAGAAAAATGATTGAAGTAAAATTAACAAAGTTATTAGCTCAAGAAACAAGCATGTTCAGTAACGAAAGGAAAAAGTTCAACTTTAGTCCTACATAAAAAGTAGTAAAGATTTTTTGTAATTGTTTTCATAAATGTAAAAAAGTTTCGTAATTTAGTTCTTAATAGAACTGTATAAAAATATTTATCAATTTCAAATTTCTTATTTTGAAAACACCAGTTTTTTATGTTCCTTCTACAAGACTGCTAACAAAACTAGGCCTGTTTTGAATAGTAATTTAGGAATATATCCTTTGCCCAAAAATTACATATTATTATAAGAAAATGTAGAGGATAAATCAAAGAATTGAACTGTATACTTGTAAATTATTATTTTATAAATTAAAAACACCTTCATTAGTTCTTAGTTACATTAAAAGCTATGCCATTTAATTACTCAACATTTACCGATTTACTTCAAATTTGGTATCAAAATAAACAGACGATCGTGATACACAACGTTATGTGATTTATTTTTATATTTTCTTGTTATAAAAAAAGTTTGCATAACGCTACTATAAAAAACTAAAATTCAGGTAGGAGTGGAGCGGAAACCAGTCGACCGTGCTGACCCTCGGTAGGCTTGAACTTCTCCGCCTCACTCTGAGTTGAATTTTACTATAGAAACTCCGGAATAGCGGGAATTGCAAAATAATGTTTCACTGGCTAAACCTTCTGCTTTCTTCCTTACTGGCACACTATTTTTAACCTAAGCTCAAAACCACAATTGTTATTTCAACGAGCGAGGTCTACTGTTCACAGTACTAGTTAATGATACCCTAAAACGTGTTGTGGAGGATATGATCGGTGCTCATTGACTACTCCCGACCTTAGGTCTCACCATAAGAGTCACTGTAATAGCTCATATTTCCTGTGGAAATTCGTTCATAAAATCAGCAAATCCAAAAATGCTCATATTCATACCAGCCAATACTTTTATTTCACGTCTGTGAATTACAATGGCCTGAGATACGTAACCGAGTAATATCACGTCAGACAAATCAACTAAATTTATTACCATCATATCTTTCCACACTCGACTGAAATAATTTCCTAAACACCGAATAAATCAACCGAGCGCGGAATTCATTTTGACGTTCAACAATATGAAGAGCACCAAGTCCATTACACTGGCTGCATAATGTCACCCCACTCCGCCCACCCTTACTGGACTTAGATGGGTAAATTCAATTATAAACTCTATTCCAGAGCGGGGTTGTTTCTGCGGGATAGCTCGGAAGTCTTTTTCCCTTCTAATTCAGCACGGTAACGAAACCAATTGAAATGGTTTTGAGAAAGTACGTTATTAGCGAATTTCCATATGCTATTACAGCGATCCTTATGAAAAATAAGGTCGGAAGAGGTCAATGAGAACCGATCATAGTCCGCAGAACACGTTTTGGGGTGTCATTAAAAATATGATATCTTTGTTCGCAATCTAGTGGGTCGCATTTTGCGTCAGATTTGGTCCAAATTTGGTACACACATAGGTTTTCTAAGTGGCTCGGATGAGTTGATTAAAATTGACATGAAGTAACAATTTTGTGAGATTTTTGGTGCTAAAATGAACCTTTATTTCGAGTTTTATGTAAATAAATAAATGTAGGAGATTATTTTGAACATTTTTACACGACCTTATATAGCTCGTCTGGTTTCCCCAAAATCGGCAAAAACGTAAATTACCATCAAAGTACTCGGTTCAGATCCACGAGGGGATTTTACCTTGGGCAGCTTCTGTATGAGGCCGACAGCCGGGATGCAACTTGCAAAGTGAATTTGTCCGCTGCGAACGAAGCGAAGCTGTCCAAATTGATTGTCCTAAAGGTCGAGTTTTTCGTCTACAAGCGGACCGAAGCAGCGCGTGAGCCGGGGCTGGAGGCTGAGGTGCAAATAATATATTCAACTAATATATTTCGTATACGCAGGCAGCTGGTTACTGCGTATAGTTGGTTGAAAACCTGGTTACTTCGTTTTGAAAAACTAGCTTCGCTAGTTTGCACCTCGATCTTCGGTAGTTTTTGAGATTTCATGATGGTGAGTCAGTGGTATTCCATCACGAATTTTAGGGTGGGTTTGGGGGTCAAACTTACTAAAAATCCCCATAAGAAGTACATAGAATAATATATATATTGATATATTTTTTGTGCGTTAATATACATTTAATTTTGATTTGTCTATCCGTGCAAAGCTGGATCGGACCAGCTAGTATTTATATATAATCTTTAATGACTCTCCAAAACTTGTTTTGGGAACTATGGTCAGTACTCATGGACTACTCCCAAACCTTAGGTCTCATCAAAAGGGTCACTGCAATAGCTCCCCTTTCCTACGGAAATTGGCTAAAAAATAATAATAAAACGCAAAAATAATATGGTAGAACGGGGATTTCTCAGTTTTTAAATATACATATAAATACGCGACGAACGCAGACAAAGTCATATTAAGTTCAAATCCAACTATTGTCTTTTTGTGTATTATTATATAGACTCTCCATTATTCATTAGTTTGATCGAAATAGAGTAACTACGTTGACAAAATGAAAGAACTAAAAATAATGGTAAGTCGTGTGTTTTAATTATACCATATACAGTATGTGCTTACCATGGGCGCCCATACATATGGGCAGCTCCCAGAGAAAGGAAAATATGTATATTATTAATTATAGTCAGGTATTTTTCTTTAAAGAGATTAACACTACAATATGTTTTAAATGTTATGTGTCGTTTGATTTTGCATATAATAATTTTATTTTTTACAAGAGTTCAAGCATGAGCTGCTTGGCCACTATTGGGTGCGGCCTCTAGGAGTGTTATAGGTCTTTGTGTATTCACTGACGGTGTAAAGGTACAGACTCAATGCTGTGTGGGTTAATATTTCACCTGAACAGCCAAATTGGCTTCCCAAATTTTAAAAGTTTACTGGGGAGGTCAAAAATATCCCTGGACTCCTTTCGCCGAAGGAGGGTAGGGTACTCCTTAACACGTTCACTGCTACGCAAATTTCGTATTTCCTATGCTATGAGCTGACCTTTTATTTTTTATATTTATAGTCTAAATGAGTAGAAAATATTTTATTTTTTAATCTTTCAACGTAATAATCACTAATATTTTAAAGCCTAAAATTGGCGTGCGAAGCACGTAATGCATTGTCTATTGAAAATACTCCCAATACGGAGGTAGGCGAAGCACTGTGCGTCGGCCGTTTTTCATAGTGTTCAGTGTCAAGCTCACATGTGCGTCCTTAGCAGTGAACGTGTTAAGCCCCATACCCAGTCTAGCCCCCCCTTCCCAGAAAATATCATATATGGGTGCCCATGGTGCTTACTACCTATATTTCCGAAACCAGTTTTTATCGATTCAGCGCAAGCTAGCCGTACTTGTAATTACAATATGTATGTTTTTATAATACGTTTCAAGAAATAATCACTTGTCCGTCTTAGATGGGAAGGTATTCGAATCGGATTCCTTGGCCCGAAATAAAAACTTGAAACTAATGAGTAACTGTTCATAGATTTATGTGAAGAGATGCGGTGTGGGTATAGGACGTACTACTGAACCGAACTGAACGGTGTAGGACGCCTACGGCTAGATCTTTGTATGGCCTAGATATGCGGTGATTTGAATCTGTCTTGGTATGGAAGTACATAAGTACGAGGAGCAATCATTTAATAACTTCCTTAATAATTCAATCATTTTTACCCATTATAATTAATTTAGTACGCAATATTTTTATTTAAAAATTTGTTTTTATTATAATTCAAAATAAAGAGACAAATTAAGGAAATACTTAATGAAAACAGCATCAACTCCTATAAAAGCGAGTGTACGTCTGTACGTGAGTAACAGATAACAGCTGATTTCACCCATGATCTGTTCTAAACCTAGCGTAGATTATACTTTTAGGTTATGTTTAGGCCTACAACTTCAATCATTATAATTTCTTTTGAAGTTGATTTTTGTAAATATGAGTTACAGAAATAATGTACGCTATAATACTTTATGATATTTGCTATAAGATTATAAACGGTATATAGATACAATATTTTATCTCAATATATTCGTTTATACAAACTTATACCTATTCGTTTAACTTCGGAAACATTCGTACATCTTCGTATAACATATAAACGTATAATTTATTCGCTATGCTATTAATAACTTCTCAATGATTTGATTTATCATATGAAATAAAAAGCAATTAAAAGATAATATTTTTATCTTTCTTTAGATATATAATCTATATACAAGGTGTCAAAAAAGTCTGGGTACGGCTTAATATTTCGTATATAAGGAAAATTTCAATGTAGATTTGATTGAGGAACCTAGTCTATGTAAAAATACTATTTTATTAAGATTACAAAAAAATGGCGGATTGAAGATGGCGGTTACATTTTTTTATATCTTTATAAAGTAGTATTTTTACATAGAATAGGTTCTTCAATCACATCTACATTGAAACTTTCCTTACATACGAAATACTAAGCCGTACCCAGATTTTTTTGACACCTTGTATATATAATCCAAATACCACTCACTGACTCATCACGAAATCTCAAAAACCACCGAACGGATTGGAATGAAATTTGGTATGTAGCTTCCTCAAGGGCCGTAGGTGCTCGCTAAGAAAGGTTTTTTTTTAAATCTAAATTTTAGGGGGGCTTGGGGGGAGGGGGTCAAAGTTACTAAAAAAACTACCGAACCGATTGGAATGAAATTTGGCAGGTAGTTTCCTCTAGGCCCCAAGGTACTCGCTAAGAAAGGTTTTAAAAAATTCGAAATTTTAGGGGGGTTCGGGGGGTCAAAGTTACTAAAAATCCCCATAAGAAATACATAGTGTAGGCCTAATATATTAATTGATATTGTTTTTTGTTAATATACATTTAACTTTGATTTGTATATCCGTGCAAAGCCGGATCGGGCATCTAGTAATGTATATAAATACAAATTTTTAACAAATAGGCCTACAGTTTTATAATCCTTTTAATTGTACACATTTATCTTATAAAAATCCCGGTATTTATGACATCTAATTAATCTACCTGGGATTTTTCACGGGGGCTTACTCAATTGTGTAAAATGTCACCGCTTTGGTAACTAAAGGTGTATTGTTTTAGGGTATTAAATGTATTTCAACCATTTAAAAGTAAGTAATCGAACAAATTTTACGGCTTAACCCTAGCGGCACAGGGCAAACTGAAATATTCAGTGAAATCGGTCGAGTAGGTTTTGAGCCTACAGAGGACAAACTAAGAAACATTAATTTGTATATATAGTACATAGATATGTACATTACCACAAGCGATTTTCGTTATTTCAGCTTGAGACCAGGTAGCTATGTATACGCTTTCAAAGAGGGTAGAAGGGCGGAATTAAAGCAAACGGTTGGCTCGCTTCCAAGCTGATCGGATAAGCTAGTTACCTGGTCTCTGGTTATATGTGTTCTCACTCTAACGGCCGCGTTTTACGTATGGTTTGGTCCAAATTTGACACACGTTGTTGTTCCAAGTAGCTCGGATGAGTTCGTCAGCCAAAAATCCAACAACAGGAAGTAACAAGTTTTTGAGATTTTTCGTACTATAATGAATTGTTTGGGGTTTTATCTGCAAAAAATATAAGATATTATTCTGCACATTTTGTTTTTTTACAAGACCTTGTAGCCCGTCTGGTTCTCCCAAAATCGATAAAAACGTAAAATACACCATAAAAGTACCCGGTTGAAATTCACGTGGGGTTATCTTCGGAGGCCGCAAGGTCGAGATTCAAACTTGTAAAGCGAGTTTTCCTCTGTGAGCGGAAGGAAATAAAGAGTGAGCCGGGGCTGGAGGATGAGGTGCAAGAAAAAACCGCTAGTATATTTCGTTTCTATAGGATTAGACCAATTAGCCAAATAGTTGGTTTAAACCCTAAAACATTTAAACTTAATTTTGGAAATTCGCTCAACTCACGTCAGCGGTTCAAATGCGTGATCGAATTATTTTGTATTAATTTGATAAAATGATATGTCTATCATAAAAAAATTCCATACAGTAATGAGTCCTTTTATTATAGCAAGTACTGTACCTAATTAAAGAATATATTTTTACTAGTTATTGAGATAAGTTATTGAAATGTCTAAAATATATGGGCTGCGTGAGAGTTACAGGTTACAGAACGCTTAAGTCACTTTCCATGGGTTTTATTACTGTGTAGTACCATAGATCATGAATAATAAAATAGATTATGCATGCATACGGCGGCAGTGTGGCGAAAAAAAAGGTTGTCGGGAAAATATTGCATGATCGCGCCGCGGGGTAGCGCTAGGGAGAAATCATTCAAGGCATTGGTGCTACCAATGACTACATATCAATAAGACGAACAGTTTAAATGGGTAGAATTCAGCCCATTAAAGTAGGTATAAAAGTGTGATTTTGCATCTCGCCGTTAGGAGCGCTGAGCGCTCTTTTTGCAGACGAGTGTGTGACAAGAATGGAAAGAGAAGGAGGGACAGAGAGGTCCGACTGTTATGTGACCTTGAACGCAGATTGTTTTGTCTCGGACAAGCTTTGGTAGCGTAGCCCCATATTTGTCAATGCGATTCATTTCCCACATTGTAATAGCAGTGTACTAAATAAATACATTTTAGTTGGTTTTCTTTTCTAATGTTTTTTAAGTAATGTAAGTTTGTAAATATGGTTTTAGTATGTAATATGGTTTATAGTGTAAATACTGTTAGTGTGTAAAGTAAATAGCTGCTACATTTTGCAATGCAGTCCTGTTCAAAAAGTGGAGGATCTAAATGTTCCTATAAAAACTGCAACAATACATCTGTGAAAAATAAAGACTTATCATTTTTCAGGTTTCCAGTGAAAGACAAAGAAATGTATGAATACATAAAGTTTTCTTTACTGTTGTGTTATATTTGTGCGAGAATTAATTCTCGTACAAGTCGTAGGGAATTAATCAACATAAGAATCAAAGACTTTGTGAAGTTTATTAAAATGTTTTGACAGTTAATTTTTAGTGGGAATATGTAAGGACGAATGTAAAAAGAGGGTTATTAAACAGGGTGCTTCATAACTCTTGTCACACCCTTCATTGTTTTTGGAATTGTTCTTGGGTACAAAGTAAACATCAAATCACTGTTAATTTGTCTAAAATCATTTTGGTTGTCCTACTGTGACCAAAATGTTTTTTTTTTAGTGCATATCTAAAAAATTACTAAACGAAATAATACCAAATTTATATCAACCTTTTGATAGTATTACCTAAATGGGAAAAAAGTTAAGTTGACGTGACTTCAATATTTTAAAAATGGCGACCGTTTACAACTTTCGAACGGAAATAACGAAATAACTAGCCCTTTCCCGAAAAAATGTCAAGAATAATTTTTTTTGCAAATTGAATTCCCTATCGATTAAGTTCGTTTAAAAAAAATTGGTTAGAGAATAACGGACTTATGGTATTTTTCGACAGACAGTGCATGCCCCTCTGTTATTTATCATTGCAATTATTAAATTTAATCAAATCAGTTTCATTTATTTTGACACATAAAGCTGTTTGTTTATACAAGTTTTTATTAAATTTATACTATTGGTAAGTTCTTTTAAGAATTGTTTCAATTAATACTAAACTCGTAGGAGTCAGCTGATTTGAGTTTTGTCTGACTTATTGTTTGTGATGATATAGTAACAATCGGCACCAGCTGATTCTGTTTTTGTTGACTTTATTATTGTTCCAAAAAAGCAACAAACAATATTGTATCCATAGTATTGCATTTAGAAACATTTTAGCTTTAAGTTTTTCGTGTTTTAAACTGTGTTTGCTTTATTAATTAACTATGGAAATTGGAAAGTTACACAAACGCTGAGTATTGCCTCCATTTTACCTCCTAAGTGAAATAGATTCTGCCAATAAAAAGATTGCAAATATGGTTTAGTAACCAGGACTACTCTTAAGTACTTACTAATTGCATAAATTTAATACAAATTTGTGTAAACAAACAGTTTTCTGGGTCAAAATAAATGAAACGCATTTGACTAAATTTATTATTGCAATAAAATATTATCGCCGTCCGATCCTGGACATCGCCCCCAAGAGGGGCGTGCACTAACTGGCGGAAAACGCCATTCAGGATATGATTCTAAGCGTAAAAATGATTGAAAAAATTCCTATGAAGGTATGTCCTAAAATGAGCGTTCCTTCTATCAGTCTGTATGTGATATTTTAATTAAAAATTATTAGTTAAAACCCACTAACAATATAGAGATGAAACTTTCCACGTAAGCGCACACGCTTGCAGACTTATTTAGTGTAAAAAATCTGTTTACCTTTCTAAAAGGCGGACATTAAAAGTGTTTGTATAGATACGACCGTTTTAATGTTACTTGAATTTGTAAAATTTAATGCCTCAAACTGTTCCTTTACAAAACAAACAATTGATTCAAACTGTCAAATTTCAAATACATATATTTACGGATTGATAGTCATGGGTTTGATTCCGAGTTTTTCAAAATCAAGCCGTAGGTGCAGCAGGATTGAAGCACCTCAAAGTACAGTTAACCAGAAAAGTCCTAAATTCCCAATTATCAATATGTGCCCCCACCATTAAAAACGCGGGGGAAAAATAATTGTATTATTAACACACTGTTTTTTATGCACTGATTACAAATCTTATATTGCAATATTTCTGAAACAAACCAAGCGAACGTGAAACCCAAATTTGTTATTTGTCTACCATTTTTGACGAAACTCACTTTCTTTATGTTTTTTGAAGTGCTAAATTTGAATTTTATATTGGATTTTACACATCTCACTTTTGTGGCGCGCTAATAAATTACACTTATAAATGATTTTATTATACAAAGAATTATTTAAATGAGGGACTTGAGACTATTTTGTTAGTTATGTTTCGCTGCTGAAGTAGCATTTATATTCTAATTATTAAAAAAAAAGATGTTGGCAATAGGAAAAATAAACTGATAGATGTGTTTAAAATAATTAAACTTTATGGGATCAATGCAAAGTTATTATTTACAGATGCATAGACTGGATAGTTAACTGCGGAAATGACGATTTTGCAGAACTACCAGACAATAAGTTGAGGTACCGTGTCCCGTGTTCAGTTCATTTTAAAAGTACAACATTCACCAACTCATTGAAAAACAGGCTAGAATGTTGATTGTTATACTTTCCTGCTAGAGAACGGAAAATTTGGCAATTATTAATTTTAAGTGTTTTATAGGAAATAAAATAAATAATAACATACGAAATTTACATAGTTACGTCTAATTGGTGAACTGGGGGCAACAGCCCCTTCACAATAAAAATAAATTTTTAGCCGAATTTTCGAAGAAAATAAGAGCTATATTACACTCGACTCAATTTGAAAATTACTTTATATTATATATATATCTGTTTTATTCTCGGATCGATAAGTGGTAGTAAATATGCTTCAAAATTGCTGATTGTTTGGTGAAAGGGTCCTAGTAGGATTCTTCAGATATACTTTTTTTTGTTCTTCGATCGGATTCAAAATGGCGGAGTTATACCGATTAATCGTTTTTGGGTAGGGATTTAAGTATATGGATTTTTCCCACCTTGATAAAATGGTAGTAAATATGCTTCAAAATAGCTGAAATTTTAGTGGAAGGGTCCTTGTAGGATGTCCCAGACACTGATATTTTCATTTTTCGATTTTACACAAAATAGCGGTTTGTTTGATTTAAACCAAAATGGCAAAGTTAGAGCGAGGAAATTGCATTATTACTACCACCCATAAGCCCTTGTGCAGATTTTGAGCTATATCGTTCTAAAGGTAATTAAATTTTCTACAATCCTGTGCAAAGGTATTTCAGGTACAGTCCCCGGAACAAGGAACAAAATTGATAGAAAGCTCCCGATAAATGATTTTTTCATTATAAATGTCAGGTTTTTGCGCAATTTCTCCCACTCATGAGCCCATGTGCAATTTTTGAGCTATATCGTTCGAAAGGTAATTAAATTTCCTA
>JAGFPH010015065.1:5844-22045 GCA_018207615.1 Philaenus spumarius | reverse complement strand
ATTCCCGAAACGTCGTGTTTGATTATTTAACACACAAATGATGGCAAGTGTCACCATAGCTAAATTAATGTCTGTAATTTTGGTACTCACTCTTGTTGTTGTGAAGACGCTTCTTTTATTAAAATGAAGATCCACGTGGTGGTGCACTCCGCGAGTTGGCCAACTAGTGCAATTAATAATTAAAGTACACTCACTTATAACTATGATGACACTTACGGAAAGAAAACAATTAAACTGAAATATAATTAAAATGTCAAACTTGACAATAACGGTAAACAAAACTAGTTGCGGTAAGAACATAAAATATTCTTCTCCTTAAAATGCGTAGCGATCGTAGCGATTATTTTATTATATTGATGCGACTTGTAAAGCATACTTTCAACGACAGACCCCCACCCTTGCCGGACCGGTCAAGATTTCGGGAGACAGTTGACGTAATGGTCAAAGGTGAGTTCACCTGGTTTAAAGTATGAATACTCAACAGAAACTAAAGATTTTTTTAGGGTTTTCGTTCTAGATTATACGGGTTTCATCTAAAAACCTATGTTTAGGAAATTATTCTGCACATATTTTTTACTCGACCTTATAGCCCATCTGGTTTCCTTAAAACCAATCCAAACGTAAAATACTATAAAAGTACCCAGTTCAAATCCACGTGGGCAACTTCTAATCCGAGGCCGCAAGGTCTAGGTGCATACAGCTGCAAGCAGAACGAAGCAGCACATGAGCTAAAGTCTGAGATACAAAACAATTCTACTAATTTATTTCATACTCTCATGCAGTTGTCGAAAGAATTTCTTCAGCCTATGTAAAATGTGCAGACAAACATGGTATTTCATTTTTCTTGCAAACTTTTGTCTTTTAGTTCTTTTATGAAATATTACTTTTCTGAGATTGGTAATACATTTACTGTTTGGGATTAAAATACCAAAATTTACTCAAGCAAGTATGTATGGAAATATGTGTTTATGTTTTGTTCAAGTGTTGTAACGTTCATGTTTGACTGGGGGCCGTGAGGGACGTCCTACCTCCGTATAGATTCAGCTAGTCTTCACCCTCAGTGCAGAACTTATGAAATCCTATGGTACACAAAAACCAAAATAATCTATTGAAGCCATACGGCTGAACTCGCAGACTACGTACTCTCATATTTTATGCATCAGTCAAAGTTTAAGAATCCCATTTCTTGCGGTCAAAGTTTCCCAATGTTTGTTGCTGAATATTCAGCTATTAATTTTCTTTCAGAAACAAAAGTTTGTTCAAATGTTAAGTTTACAAAAATGCATCTTACATATTATAGTACCGTACTTCATTTGTGTAGATCCCAACAGAGAACATGGCAGACTACTCGATGCTCGTTCTACTCTGTCGCAGACGCGATATTGTTTTAGTCTATAGTTGGGATTGTTTTGCCAACAGAAAGTGTTTAAAATATATAAAGAGAAAACACTATATAAAATAAGATAAAAAGATGGAACTATTTTTTGAGACTTCGGCTCGTGTTTTTTTGTTTAAATAACTGTCAAATTCAGTTTTCCCGTACCCAAAAACATATAAAACGATACCACACACTGTATTTTCAAACTTTTGACTCAAAAACGTCACCCCGATGTGCTACGGCTTTTTAACTGTCGAAATCGGTTTTCCCGTACCCAAAAACCTATAAAACGTTACCCCACACTGTATTTTCAAAATGTTGACCCAAAAACGTGACCCCGTCGCGCTACGACTAGCGGTAGGAAGTTCAAAAACTTTTCGACTCTCCGCAATAAAATTACGAAGATTTTGCCACCACCAGAAGTTTTCTACGACGTCTGTGAGTGCATATATCGTGTTAACAGACAGTCGGACGCACAAATTTACAATACTTCGGCATTTTAATGCGAGACGAAATAATAATTGTAACGTGGTTTGTACGTTCGTGTCGCTATAATTCAGCAACTTATAATCGCAGAATGAATGAATAATAGCCCTTCATCATATTCCATAATCTTCTAGAAGCTCTAAAAAATATTCCTGGTATATTCTAGAATACTCCAGAGTGTTCGAGAATGTTCTAGAAACTCCCAAAATATTCCCAGTATGTCCTACAATAGTTTGCAAACAGTTTGTTGTTTCTTATTTCATGTTTGTCTACAGTTTTAAAATTGTTTCGCAACTGTTGGCAAACTGTTCGCAAACAAATGTTTGTCATTATTTTGTGTCCACACTAGCTAGGCAGTGTTTCTCGTGATGTGGACTGAAGAAGACGTTCTTCTAGCTTAGCTCATATTTAATTCTACACAATGAGGTCAGCCTGGAGAAGGCGATGGTGGACTCGCAGATGTCTTGAAGAAGGTCCGTATTACGGTCAAACCTTACTGTCTGATTTAAGGCTTGAAGATGGTGCAGGTTTCAAAAACTTAACTAGGATGACTCCGACCGATTTTGAGATTTTGTTGAGCCTTCTAGGTCCAAAGATTTTAAAAAATGTACACGGTACAGAGCCCCCATTTCTGCTGCTATTCGACTAGCTGTAACTTTAAGATATTTAACAAGTGGTGATCTTTCACAAGTTTGCAATATACATTCAAAACAGATCATTTCCCGAATCATACCAGAAGTATATGAAACCATCATCACAGTTACGAGGTTTTGTAAAGGTGAGTTAAATACTAAAATATATACGCAATAAAAAAATTATTTCTTTTAAATACAAATTTCTCCTATGAGAATTAAAATTCTCCTTCCATAAAATATTATGCACATCGCCGGAGGCATTTCGCATGGTCAGAAATGAAATCAGCATCCCCAAAAACACCCAAGACGAAATTTTCAAGTCTCTATCGCAACTTCACAAATTTTGCCCCCCAGAGACCCCCCCACCCCGGTGCACTGAAGGAATTTTGCATGGTCAGAAATGAAACCAGCGTACCCAAAATCCCTCGAAACGAAATGTTTAAGTCTCTGTCGCAACTTCACAAATTTTGCCCCCCCGCGACCCCCCCCCCCCCCCGGCACGGGGGCCATCCTCCCGGTCCGGAATGGAAACGGCCCCCCAAAAATCCCGATTTTCACGGCTTTTCATCCATTTTTAGATGTATCGAAAACTTATGCACTTTTAGATGCAGTTCATGCACTGACGATGCATTTCCGCTTTCTTCCGAAACTGGTCGTATGTAGACTTTGTTCCTGGTATTTTTCTGAACACGATGCAGAAAACTGCATCCAAATCGGAGCTGTAGGCATAAATTTATTTATTTTTCAATACTTTGTTTGTCTAAAATGTTTGCGTGTTTTCCATTTGGTTTGGGAAACAGAAAACAGTGTTTTTTGTTTGCTGAAACAAATTAAAATGTTTCTCATTTGTTTGCCGGATGTTTGCTGGATATTTTCAAACTGTTTGCAAACAAAGTGAAAACATCCAGCAAACACCCGGCAAACAAATGAGAAACACGATAATACTGGCAAACTGTTTGCAAACAATGTTTCTCGTTTCTTGTATGCAAGTGTGGACTAGGCTTTACGAAAGTCTCAGCGATAATAGCCAACTAAAAAACATCAACTCCCATGCAACGCTCGGTCAATTGACGCAACCCGCATGACTATAAACGTGATGTTCCCTGTAATGGTAGTAGCATATCTATTCCCCGGTTAGACCTGCTGTACTGCACGGTGAACGTGGAATCGATTGTAGAAGCTCTCACAATATTCCCAGTGTGTCCCAGAATATTCCAGAATGTTCGGGAAATAGATTGATGGTGTAATTAGTTAACTTATCACCAGCATTCTGAAACATTAGTTTCCTTCCACCCTATATACTTGTTTAACACAAATACGTATTTGCTCAAACACCAATGCGATATACGACATGCTCCAACTCACAAAGCTAATTAGCAAGATGTCCAATTAAACATACTTCCTATAACAGTCGAGAGATCCAGCAAAAATTCTATTATCTGATAATCAACTTTAGCAGGCTGTTTCCGTTTACTGTATGCCTTCGTACAAAGAGTCCCACCAAAGTGTCATAACGCTATAAAAATTTTGATATGAACACTTTATGGCACTGATGAGAGATGGGTTTACTGTCTGTTTAATGTGCACGACGTTAGGGGCGAATAATATAAATTGGGCAGTTTTATTTTTTCTTGGAGACTGGAAGACATTTTGTTTTGTTTTTAATTTGTTCCGTGTTGGAGGGATGGATAATTTCGATGCACTATTCCGTAAAATGAGTCTGCATATTGTACTTAACTGTATTTTATTTATTTAATAAGTAATATTGTTTGTATCGACCGGAGAGTGTCATCTTTACAGTTGTAGTCGTCTCACTAAAAATAATTAAAACACAGGTTCTTCTGAAGTGAAAACGTAACTAAAGATTTTACATTTTATTTAAGTAGGCCTACACAAAATAGCTTCGAAATGGCTGCTGTTAAATTGACTAAAGTAAACACTAACTACAGAAATATACAAACATAAAAGCCACCATTTTCAATTAAGTTAATTAATGGTTGTATATTTAAAGAATTCTGAAAATTAAAGTTGAGCAAAAATTTTGCTTCTATAGGCTAAATTGTTTGCATTGTATACAATTACGAATAAAATAACGTTTTTCTCCATAAATTCTGTTTTGGTTACTTGTTTAAAAATGTTTTGTGCTTTGAAAGTTTATAATTTTAATTCAATTTTTCCACATTTGTATTTTTAAAGAAATGTGAGAGTTAAAGTTGAGCAAATATTCTGATTCCAGGCTATTGCTTGCACTGTAGACAGTTACGAAGAAAATACAGTTTTTGTCGATAAAATTAGTTTTGGTTATAACAAAAACGTTTGGTGCTTTGTAAGTTTATAATTTCAATTCAATTTGACCAATTTTGTGTTTTTAAATAAATCGGAGAATTAAAGTTGAGTCAAAACTTTGTTTCTAGGCTATTGTTTGCATTGTAGACAATTGCCACCAGGAGCAGTATACAAAAATGCAATTGTACATTCTGCACACAGGAGTCTAAATTAAAATTTCAATTTATTTTGACTAACTTTTGTTATTTATGAATAAACAAAATGAGTTTAAAAAGAAAGGAGAGGGGTTTCTGGGTTGTTTTCGCTATTGGAGACAAAGATTCCTCCAAATATTATAAGAATTAATTATTAATTATAATAATATAGGCTATTAGAAATACCAACTTCAAAATAAAATAAACACTCTATATTCGTTATTATTTACCCTCCAAGTGCTGACTATATTGCTCTTTAGTGCTAAGGGTTTTTTTGGTTCCGTGCATGCTTATTAACTAAAATCATTATAAAATACTCACTAACAGTAAAGTAAGACTTATTATACATCATTTTAATCACAATTACATGCTCTTCACATTAAATAGGTTTAACAGGCTTACCTTAAAATTTTAATACTTTTTTTGTTGACCAAAGTAAAAATACAAAATAAAAAAAATTGTGTTTTAAAACCACTCACTCAAAATATGTAAACAAAAGTAATGTAGAAAATCCAATATAGCCAAAAGTTGCACAATTTTATGGTTAATAGAAATGTACATAACACTACTACTTTGATGTAAACAAATTTTTTGTCTATAAAAAAATTACTTTTCCGCACAAAGAAGAAAAACTTGCCTCTAAAGATATAAAAGTACTGTCTAGGCTCTATATTTATGGTTTTAATTTTTTATAAAGGAATAACACACACATTACACACAAGAAAAAAAAAGAAGAACAAAATATTTACACTTCAAATTCTCTAAAAGTCACTATTTTCAAACGCACCTCTAACAGCACTTGAATTGCTAAGTTCAGTCATAATTAAACAAATAAAAGAGCACTGTGGCGACAAAATCACACTGATTTAAATAAAAACCCAAACCACAAAACAAAGAACAAAAACAATTACTAAACAACTAAATTACTAAACCCTCTGAGGATGATGACCACGTCATCGAAATTACATAAGGGTAACGTATTAAACATAACTTACAATTTAGTTGTTTAGTAATTGTTTTTGTTCCTTGTTTTGTGGTTCGGGTTTTTATTTAAATCAGTGTTCAGTCATAATGACTTCAAAAATGAATAAACGTTTACAAAAGCAAATTAATAAAAATAAACTGATCCAAACTGAAACTAAAAATGAATAACAACCAGTGGATAAACAAACAAAATCCGAGTTCCGAGAGCCTATCTACGCTTACTACACGATTAGATATTTGATTTCACAATTCTTCCGAAGGTTTGTTTGAGTTGATATCGCTATGAAACTCTGAATTATAATAAAGTGACTCTTTCCAAACACAACCATACATAGAAGTATCCGATTGTATTAAAAATTGCGGCGTCGTACACATTTATAAAATGTGTTGCGCAAACGTCGCATATGCGACGTTAGCACCGTAACGCGACTTTTATGTATCGCGTATGCGACGTTAGCACCGTAACGCGACTTTTATACATCGCATATGCGACGTTAGCACCGTAACGCGACTTTTATACATCGCATATGCGACGTTAGCACCCAGGGCCGGCGCAAGGACCATGCGGAACATGCTGACGCATGGGGCGCCGCCAGGGAGGGGGCGCCGACGCGCAAGCGAAGTCTGCGTCGGTGGCACGACGGCAAAAAGTTCAAGACCGAAGTGCCTTCAAAATTTTCCGACATTTTTTTGTACCGAAAAATGTTTGCCTAAAGACGAGGCCTCCCTTTTCGGGTTTTAAAAGAAACTCCCTATTTCTATTTAGCGCTTTTTTAGGGACAGACAACCTGCTCCATCCTTTCAGAGTCGGCGCCCTTTAGTTTCAGTGAAAAATTCGCCCTCTTAAAGATGTTACCGCCCTTTTCGGGAATTAAAAGGAACGCGGAAACGCCCTATTTCTTTATGGATAGACAAGATCAGGAACACGTACAACAACAGTATTGTATAGGGGCCATCCTTTCGAAATCGGCGCCCTTTGGTTTCAGTGAAAAATTCGCCCCCCTAAAGACGAGACCGCCATACATTTTATACAAACTTCGCTAACATTAATAATACAATAATTATGTGTCGATAACAATAGTATAACATCTATTTATAGCCCGATTTGAAAATTGCCATGCTCTTTTCTAGTACTTTTGAAGAAGGGTGGTAAAAGGTGGTAATTTTGGTAAAATTGTTACTCGATGTAATATTTTAATTTGATTTTATATAATTAAATAATATCAATTGGTATGCATTTGATAATTGACCGTGCGAAGCGAGGTCTCCGTTTTAACTCGACCGTTCGGTATTTCGTCTGTGTGTCTGTCTCACGATTAAGGCCAAACGCCTTGACCTATTTTGATGATTGTTTGCAAGAATGTTCCTTATTCCTAGGCCGAGCCTTGTATATACACTCTATACGGTTTTTCCATTTTTCATTTTTAACCCCTTAAATAAAATAAAAATGGCGGCCGGACCGTTTCTCTCAGTGTAAACTTTTTTCAAAGCCAGTTTGTGGCTTAACAGTAAGTCGAATTTAAAAACTAATAACATTTTGCGCGTAGCAAATTAGATTTTCAACAAAATTCTTGATTTTTTTCCGTATCTTAAAATGGCCGTTAACTTCAAATTTGTAAAAAATCGTCCAAGTTTTTGTATTCAATCATGTTTTTATACGTTTATTCTAAACCAATTCAACAGTGTTCCATAGCTTTTTTGTAGATAAAGGTTCAAAGAATTCATATATGCCAGTAAAAAAAAGATTGAAGTAAAACTAACAAAGTTATAAAAAAATATTTGTTATTTTTTCATAAATGTAAAAAAGTTTCGTTATTTAGTTCTAAATAGAACTGTATAAAAATATTGATCAATTTCAAATGTCTTATTTTGAAAACACCAGTTTTTATTTTCTTACTACAAAACTGCTAACAAAACTAGGCCTGTTATGAATAGTAATTTAGGAATAATATCCTTTGCCAAAAAATGACACATTATTATAAGAAAGTGTGGAGGATAAATCAAAGAATTTAACTGTATACTTGTAAATTATTATTTTATAAAAGTATTTGACTTAGCTTTACTTTAATTTAAAAAATGAGATGAAACAAATGAAACCTCGCGGCGATAAAGGACATACAAAAACTGACAGTTGGACAGCGTGGGAAGTGTTGGTACATGGGTTGAGATCACTATCACGACGATACTGCAAAAAACCTTACCAGTCAACACCCACAATCTATTTTACTTTAAGAAAAAAATACAGCTTTCGTTTTTTGACGAAAACAACATACAAAAATGCTTAATAGTGGAGGTATGTTTTGGTTATTTAACATTGAAATTGGCCGCCAACTTCGGCATTTTGAATTTAGAGAGCCGAGCCTTAACATCGTTTGTTTTCATTATTTCTAATATTGGAATATGATATGGAACTGTAAATACATTGTTAAGTTTTAGTTATTTAAGAATGTAAATATTTAATTCTATGTTTTCCCTCAATACCGCGATATTTTTAGTTAGCTATCTTACGCATTGTTAACCTAAATAAAGCACAATGCCCCCTAAAAGAAAATCTTTAGCAGTTAAAGCTCAAGAAAAGAAAAAAACGAGTACTAGAATCCTCGGAATCTCGGGAATTGCAAAATAATTTTTCACTGGCTAAACTTTCTGTTTACTTAATTACTGGCACACTATTTTTAACCTAAGCTCGAAACCACATTTGTTATTTCAACGAGCGAGGTCTACTGTTCGCAGAACTACTAGTGTACCCATTTTTTATTGCAAAAAGGATATATATATATATGGGCGGGGGGTTGTGTATAGAGGGGGCGCCAAAAATGACTCGCATGTTCAGGAAAAAGCCCTTGCACCGGCCCTGTTAGCACCGTAACGCGACTTTAATACATCGCATATGCGACGTTAGCACCGTAACGCGACTTTTATACATCACATATGCGACGTTAGCACTTGGAGGGTTTTAATATACCTTCATCTTATTATATTGGGACGAGAATTTCATATTTCAATAAGCTACCATGATATATTATGTTCCCTGACTGTGACTAGAAATTCGCTTATACTAGATGTCCGGGTTGTGACGATAGTCACTGATATTTTTTTTCACAATCAAACTTGTCGCCGATATTTAAAAGTCACAGATTGTCTCATCTCTGGTCTTAGCTAAACGTGTTTGCACGCTACGTTATTTTAAAACTTCCATGAAGATAATTCGTAACTAACACCCTCACGCGCCAATGCTGGTACGATGTAGTCACAGACAAAACAAATAAATTCCGCTCGCCAAACACGTACTGACAAGATCTATCCGTTGTTCCCGCATTAATATTTTCGTGATTATCGGCTATTCAAATCTAAAGGTATTTTTTTCACACTAGAAATTTCGACCGGCTGTAGCTAACGATAGAAATAAAAAATAATATCCCTAGATTGTTCGTGTGAGAAATACACGGCTTTTAATTAAAACTACGTATTTTAAACGATTTGGTCCCTCTCTATGCAGGCTCTTTACATTTCTTACAAATTCTGCTTTAGTTAGTTTCGAAGCAAACACTCGAATCGGTAAACAAAGTAATGTCCTTTGTGGTATACGAACCTGATAGAACTACTTGTTTGACCGTAGAGTAGTTTTATTTACAATCTCATTTACGTATACGAGCAAAAACATTAAAGTAAATTTTATTCGAATGTAAAAAACGAGGTAAAATAAACTAAAGGAATTTTTTAGTTCAGATTTATTATTCAAGCGGAAACATTTGTGAGTCTTCCTTTTACAAGCAAGCTTTTATGGACTTTAATTTGTTTTTTGACAAAACCGTCAAGGTATGTGGTTTGTTTCAGCGTATTATAATTTAATTAATATACAATCTAATTAGTTTTAATATATTTTCCTCTAAACGAGGCATTAAATTGAATTTCGATTGAAAAAACATGATCAAAGACCGATATTTGAACCCAGAAAATTTAAAAAAAACAAGCATCTGATCAGGGCAAATAAAGTTTATATTGCTATGTGTATGATGCTATCTAACTTAAGCACTATCCTGCAGACAGCATCAGTTATCGAAAAGCAATTTCCGTTGTTTTCAATTGCTTTGAGGAAGTCAAATGTTTCAGAACATTTTTTAAACATATTTTCAATATCATCACTTTTCATGAAGATTGAGTTTATAATTTATTTGCTCCTCATTTTGAGTCACATACTTCCACTAATCCTGAGTTTACTAATAGTTATCCAAAGAGGTCAAATAAAATCGTGATGTTACTTTAATTTTTTTAAAGTGAAACTTCTTTAGGTGCGGTAGGACAAATTGGTCTAGTTCAGACGAAAAATGAAACGGACTATTTACGCATGCGCAGTGCGTAGCATTGTCTGTAGCCACGGTAGCATGAGTAGGCCCGATCGAGACGAGAATTGAAAAGCTTCCCCTTCTCCAACTCGACCATCAGTTATGAAGAAAGAGAGAGAATCATTAATTTTATCACATCTATTTTTCTTCGTTGCATGCGCCACGTGTACTGTGTTAATACGTAGCATTGGGAACCAGCAGTTGCTTGCGTATTACACTGTACATTAGCTGAACGCGTTTTAATATGTATTTAAATTTTGTTGAAGTATTAAAGCTAATTTATTAAATCAGCTGTTACATGTTTAAATCGTTGTATAATGTTTTTGTTCTTTTTCCTTCGTTCCTCTAAAGAAACTACTTTGACCTACAAACAACAAACTATATCTAACTGAGTTTTTGTCACTAGGGATTTTCAACACGGTATATGTACAGAGCTTATAATTAAATAGTTTACTCAAAGACCTGAAATACTTTTTGGAAAACAAAACAAAATGTCATACATTTTTATCATACGCCTTCTAGAATCAATGATTTTAATTCCAACAATTTTTAATTTAGGCAAAACTATAATATTATTGTTAATTTTAAAATTTACTAGATAAATCAATTATTCACATACCAGTAACAAGTCTATTCTCAAACTATGATAATAAATTATGATTTACAAGAGTTTCAACAGCCATGGTTGTTGAATACTTAGGCCTAAAACCATATTGGTGCTCATATAGCAAATTTTTGTTTATAAAGTAGTCATAAAGCTAAACAAAAATACATGATTCTATGATCTTACTTAATATAGTAACTACAGCGGTAGGTCTATAACTTTCAGGAAGATATTTCCCTTCTTATAGACGGGAATTATTTTTGTTAGCTTTAAACAACCAGGAAATGTTCCATCAGTTAGAACCAAATTAATTAAATATGTTAATGGCAACAATATCACACCTACAATGTGCTTCATGATAGAATTGGATAATCCATAAACATCTCCTGCATGAGATGAACTAAACCTATTTACAACACCAAGTACACGTTTAGGTTCTACTTCTTTCCACATAAAACTTCTTTCCGCATTTGAAAGACATGCTGGTTTTTCAAAGTTAGTAAAAAGCTCAAAATAATTAGTGTCATTTGAAACATCATAACCAATACCAGTATTCACAAAGACATTTGCAAAATAATCATTCAAAGTATCACATCTACATGCACTGTCAGTTTAGGCAGTTTACTCGTATATTCCGCTTTGACGATACACCAGGCAGATTTACACTTATTATTAGTTATTTATAATGGCATTATTTGCAGAAATTTTTGCATCCCTAATCGTCTTGTTATATAATTGTTTTAAATGTTTTACATTGTTCTCTGTCCTTGAGGCTACCACTGAGCTTCCACTAATCAAACAATATCAAGAGTATATTTTGCATACCAGCTATGTGTGAGGTAAACCATTTTCTATGGCCATTACACTTATGTCTGTCTCTGACATTCAACAAAGGACAATTAAAATTAAAGTAAACATTAAAATACAAAGAAAATACTCAAAAGCTTGGTTTACAACACTAATACTGATCAACTGTAACCAATCCAAACATGTCAAGCTAACCTTAAAACTATCCAAGCTAAGTAATGTGATCAGACGCTTTGTAACAATATTATAAGGCCCATTGCTGTCAAGCTTCACGCTGTTTACAAGATCTAATTCAAATTCAGTTATTTAAACCAGCACCACTGGAAAGAATATCTTGATCTAAAAGAGAGCAGTTATAATATTCAGATGGTATGTTAGTTGCTTTTTTATCCAAACATGCTTCATATCTGGTGGTTTGTTATTTGTACAATATAATTTCAGTGATCTAAGCAAATTTAAGAAATCCTGAGATTCAGACTTCTTCTTGTCAAGAACATCTACATTAAAATCCTCTGCAAGTATTTGAGTTTAATTCCCTTAAACAATTTAATAGTTTTTCTAGATTTTGTAAGAAGAGCTCATTTGAGCTAGATGTACCATATACTGAGACAATAATAAGGTTAAAATCTTGACAGCAGCAGCTTCACTTAAGATTTATAAGTAAGGTACACTAATCTTAGTTATATAATTTTTTTCAAATTTAATATTATTCTTAACATAAATGGCGGCTCCACCACGAGTAAATGGAGCTGCTCTGCAGTAAAAAAGTAAACGTGTGCGGTTGTGGACCCACGTCAGGAACGAAGTTCATCACGCCTTGTCTTCAATTTGTTTACCAGCCTTAGAATTCATAGGTGTAGAATTCATTATAACATCAAAGCTAAGATGGTAAACACAGTTAAATGTCCATTTATTGTAAACACATTCAATAAACATATAATGCTGGTTCATCCGTCTAGGCCTAACTTAAAATTATTGTCTGTATGTTTAATTTATTTTACCTGTTTTAACGGCAACATACATACAATAATTTTAGGTTAGGCCAAGACTTGTAATTACTTTCTAGGTATTTGACGATAGTATCTGAAGTACGCCGGACGGAACCGATCGTCTCTTAATTTAAATTAATGAACCAAAACACATGTTTCTTGAATGTATTTTACAATCATTGCCTTAGCAACCAATTTGGCAACGCTTTTTTCGTTACTCGTATTTTATATCTGACATTGCCTTAACAACCAATTAATAACACATTTTTTCGTTACGCGTTACATTTTATATTTGTTAACTCCTACCGCAACCCGCGTTAAGGAACTTTTTTCCAAAAACCCGCTTGGGAGAAATCAGTGGGTACATAGAAGTGAATCTCTTATTCCGCTAGCCAATGTTCCTTTATACACAAAATGTTCGCAGGTTTTCTGTCAAAACAATCTCAAGTTGTTCAAGTTTATTTCTAACGGACTAAAGATTTACGTGTGAATTTACTTGTTCAGCAGGCCGAGTTTAAATTTTCACTGATTTGTAGATCGTTTCCCGGCCTATCCCCATCAAGATTTAGATCAGATCTGTCAAAGCTTTTTATTTTCTCTTGTGAAGTCACAGGAGATTAAACTTTCTCAATTAGTTTGCTTTTTGGAAAGCAGTAGGTTTCCCTAAAAAAAAAACTTTAATTTGTGTGTATCTACCTGAACCGCCCAGGGAAATATTCACGGATAAGAGTGCCCTCCGGCCAAAAGTCTGCGCAAAGAACCTTGGATAGTAATCCTTCACTAACACCTATCTTGAAATACTTGTACGAATCATACCTTGAATAACTCAAAACACGCCACATCATTTATACCTTCACCATGTATGCAGGTTGAAACATTATCAACAGTAACATCAGGTGAAAACGTGATAAAAACAATCAAGACCTCTTTACAACCGTGCTTAACCCAGAAATTGTGTTATCACCTTTAGAGCCAATAATGGGTTTGTGTGGTTTTAGATTAGTTTTTACCTTTTTGGCAACTTCAGCATAACTTGTTGGAGCCACGGTGGCCGTGGTTGTTAAAGCGTCATTGCTTTATCAATCGTCATGGCAACCATCAATGGAAAGGTTCCGGGTTCAATTCCCATTGACCCCGAATAATTTTCTAAATGGTTTCTTAAGTCTTAAGACATCGTTGGCTGTGGTTCGGATTCCACGTAAAACTGTAGGTCCCGTCTTCATTAGCCTTAAGTGCAAAACAGTTAAACACCAAAAAAAAAAAAAAAAAAAAAAAGCATAGCTTGTTAATTCACATTTACAGATGGAAATATATATGAAGAAGCCGGCCGCGCAGGTAGGGATGTGAGTGTAGAAGGGAGGAGGTATGTGGCGGGGTGGGGATTTGATTGCTGAGTACACTACTACCCAGTCTGTTTTTTACGGCTATGTTTTTAAAAGTTATGTACAATTTTGTAAATAATTTATACAATATTTATAACAACATAAACAATATTTATAACAATTTCATTAAGTTGATTATAGTCCAGAAATAATAAAATACTACAATTTTTATAGAAAAGGCAGTGAACTAAATAACGCGACTAACCTCTGTCACCGACTGATTCGCTACGCTGGCCTCCATGCTGTTAGCGCATGCGCATTAGCCGTCCCTGCTTCTGCGCATACAGCCAACCGCTTCTTCACATATATTTAATACTTTACTGCGAGTATTGCTAGACTCCAATTAATCACAGCTTCGCCGAAAATTACTTCCTCAGAAAGTCCAACACCCTTGTTTCTCAAAACAGCATCATTCACTGAGTTTATAGTCCTTTACTATTTTTTCTTCTGTTCAAAGTTTCAGACCCACATGAAGTTCTATCAATCCTTTGAACTTCAATTGGAGTTATTGATAGTTTAAAATATAGCTTTATGTTTGTCGGCATAATTTGTTTATTTGAAGTAACCAAAGAGATTCTAAAAATACATACATTTTACGATTTCTAATCTCAAAGCCGTTCATATAATATATCAAAATGCAAGAGAACAACGTATACAATCAACTGTTTCTATAACCCAAGATGTTTCACTTCTGATGTGCGAGTGTCTCACTCACTTTTTTTGTTTTCAAACTTACCTCTAAACACATCTCACAAAACTGATCTCCTTTTTACATATCTCTAAACACAGATTTTTTTTAAAGTGAAAGCTCCTCTAGGTCCGATGATTTCTTCTTCTTCTTTTTTTTTCACACACGTAAAATATGAACCAGAAGTTTAATGTAACAACTGATCGTAGAAGGGGAATAAATCGACGAAATAAAACAGGCAGTGGTAAATTGAAAAGGCTTATCCTCAATTGGGTTTAGTCACCTCACGCTACCGATGAAATGGGCATTATTCTTCCTCATTTTTTAAGTCGGGTTAAAACAGTGTACTTGGTGACACCTCTAAAATTTACATAGTGGTTTCTCATTTTTTCCATTGTCTAAATTTGCTAACTTGGTCGATATGGAAATGAATGTAAATGCATTAAAGAAACGTGTGTTGGTTCAGTGTAGGTCTAAAATCATGTTTTTTATTATTTTTACTTGACTATATACAATCATAGTTATGTTATTTTTTTATTTCAATTTTAAATAAGACAAGATAAAAATAATTATCAAATTTGAGATTAAACCAATATGACCAACGATTTATATTCATGACAGTTTTCACTTCAGACGGCAGTTACGCGACTTCTTTTTCTTTCCATTTGTGTCAAAAATGGAAGCGCATTGAGAAAATAGATACATTTAAATTGAATATTTATTCTTGGAATAAATTTGAAAAAAATAATATATACCTTTAAATTTTCGCATTTTTATCGTAAGTAGATTTTGCTGTACGTTGATTCTATGTCAGTCAGTCGTTCAGGACAAAGTCGCTTATAAATAGTGTACAGGGTGTCGTAAAAGTTCCACCCTCCCCTTAACTTTGGAACAAGTAAAAATAGATAAATGAGCTTCGGGGTATCTCTAAATGGCACAGGGAGATGAATTTAGGTGTAACTGACCATTTCTTAAATTAGCAACTTTATTTTTAACTTAAACTGGCCGCCATTTTCCATAGGGTTAAGATAGATACATCTAATTTGTGCAATCCTTCTTCATTTATCCCTTTAAAATGAGGTATAATTTGATGAGGGTTTGCGTTTAAGATTTATTGAATTACCCTCTCAACCCACCATTTTGGGGTAAGGGGTGGAACGGTCGGTAACACCAAAGTTCATCTCCCCGTTCCATATAGAGATACAATGAAGCTCATTTATTTATTTCTACTTGTTCCAAAATCAAGCAGGAGGACTTTTTGAACACCTTTTACGTCGTGTTGAGTGAGTTTTGCAAACTGCAGGAAATGTGGTCGTTGCAGTAATTTCTAGTGTGCATGTAGTATTGCCGACTGTTGGTGTTGGATTTTTTTTAAAAAGTCCTGCTGTTTTGCACTTAAGGCTAATGAAGACGGGACCTACA